>DWME01008829.1:0-11385 GCA_018244795.1 Parelbella ahira ahira
GGAATTGATGTGATAGTATAATCATTAAAGTAAAGATTTTTCCAAGATGTCAAAAGTGATTAAATCACATGAGAACTTTTTGCTTCTTTGAAAGCTTATCTTACATGGTAACCGTATTTCGAAATTTCTAAAAGTCATTTCGAAAAGTCTAGACACTGTTTTCCCTATTTATGTGAAATGAATTAAATGTCTCGTGAGTATCTATACATATGATTATATATGTACCGGATTAACTGATATATGTGATATACATATGTTTCGGTATTATTCGACTAGTTTCGGACCTACACGAGGTCCTTCATCATGAGCTACGGCCGATTGCAAGAGTCGCTCTGAATTAGTCGGGCAATCCCAAAACATACGGGACTTGGTCCGATTCTTATATAATAAAAATAATCGACCTATTTGTCATTCCACTGTTGGTATATGGGTCTCCTCTCATATTGAGAACGTTAAGGCCATAATCTGCCACTCTGGCCAAGTGCGGATTGGCAGGCTTCACACACCTCATAAAATATTTTTTTTTATAAATTCTAAGGTGTGCAGATTTCCTCACGATGCTTTCCTTCACCGTAAGCAAGTGGTATTTAAACTTAAAACGCACTTTTATAAAGAGGTGCCTGCCATGAACCCAGCATCCCCGAAGTGAGAGGCTCAATTCTTAACCACTAAGCTATCACTGCGTGTAACATACATGCGTGTGAATTAAGCCTCCCTCCATCAGCGCCCTTGCGCCCTGTCAATATATATTCAAGTGAAATGTATTACTTAAATCTGAGCTAAAGGTCATGTTGTCTTAATACTAATAATTTTGTCACCGTCATCTCCATCATCATAAAACCATTTATCGACCCATTAATAAATATGATTATTCTCTTGGAATGAGAATTGTTAAGGCCTTAGTCTACCATATGGGTGAAGTACCGTCCTATACCTTTCTACCTATCATAATATCTATCACCTCCTTAAATTAAAGTCCAACATTCAAGACTACTACAAAGTATTCCAGGAAGTCCGTTATTTGACTTGTCACAGTATTGCAGACGGTGCAAACTAATTGAAATTCCACTAACAAATTAAATGCAATGGATACGTATTCACAATGGCAAAGCTAGTACCCACGCCCGCCCTTCGGACAGTCCTATCTATGGCTTCAGCGACTTACCGAATGAATAGTTCGGTACTTTGATATAGGCTTCCTATAAATGGACGACACATGCTAATCGTCCTTATCACAATTCTGTTGAATACAGTAACTATGCCAGACCAATTTCGGTCAGGCTTAGATTATACGAATAATTATTAAATGAATAAATTTTAATAAGTTGGCTTTTCTTAAACAAATGTTGTGTCTAAACAGTTATAATTATGTACATTTATTTACATATTTTCCTTTAAAAATTCGTATGATATCTAGCACAAATATCTCTGAGTCCGTTATATCTATTTGCCACGAACATAGTGATGTACTTATTTACATAATGCAATGTCCGCTTCGACAAGGACCTAACAGTTAAATACCATTTGTGTAAACTAATGTGTAATCATGATTATCTTACAGTGTAATGTCAAGTTTAGAGGACACATAAAATAATTAAACTCTATGACGAATTGTCAGTAGGTATTCATTTTTATTACAAGGGTATTTGGCTTGTAAAGCTTTTTTAGAAGGGCAAAGCGCTCGAGTAGCCCGCATACCGGCCAGCCAAGTCCGACCCGTGTCAAACGTGGGGAAGCCGAACAGTGGAGCGCAAGGAATCGGGAACCGAACGAGCGAGCGCGCGAGCTATTCTGTTCGTGCGAGCATCGCGCATCAGTCGTAGACGAGCGAGCGTTCTATCTCTACGTCTCGTTCGCGCCCGCACACGCGTTCCGAAGTTATTCTCTTCGTCACACATTGTGACTGCAAGTGGAGTGAAACTTGTGAGAAAAACACACGTAAATAACTCGACATCTATACTTTGATTCGAATAGGAAGTGGAAAGAGTGTTTTTGAATGATCCCCACAGTTTTGTAGCACGCCGACCCGCAAAGCGACATTGTTTTGTTTGCTCTTTTTGCCGGTGCACTAATTGCCGTTTGTTGAGGTAAGGAATCTTTGTTTTTGTTTGCATTATATTATATCATAACATGTTTTGTTTTCAAAAATGATTTACGTATTTAAATTTTTTTTTTCTCACGCTTAGCAATTCTGTTGTTTAGAAGGAAATATTTTGTTTTATGCTATATGGAAACTCATTACTAGTTTTTTCCTTGTTGCATCAATTATGAAAAGAAATCATATTAAATCTATGGAGTTGCTCCATTCGCCGGTAGGTAGGTAGGTAGGTAAAACCGGTTCCCGGTCACATGATAGTTTGTTATTATTTTTTGTTGCAAAGAATTGACCGGCTCCGTTTGAGATACTGACTACAATCCCGACGTACTAACCGCCAAATTACACTTGCACTCACTAAAAAACAACAGCTCTGAGACCGTAGACGGAATATTTCTACTCGTTCCCACGATAGCAAGCTCGGAGAAGAAAAACGAAAGATCAATGATAAATTATTTGTACTGATATTTACTTAATAAATAGTAACATTATAATTGGAAAAGGGTCAAAAGTTAGTAGAGCTATATATCTAAAATTGACTGTTAAAAATACCAAAACTACACCTTAATTCACGATACAGCAACACATGCAGTTTTTTATATTACTCTGAACAGTATTTAGGTTAACAAAGTAAATTATTGGCATTTATACTTCAGTGTTAGCAAATCATTAATGTATCTGACTGAACTCAGGCGGTACTTTAATCCTATTTAAGACTAGACTATGAGTGACCACATAACATCTAGTGTAATGAACGTTTGCTAACACTATGACATAAAAAACCGCAGATCAAGCCGTACTGATTTACATTCCAATTAAATAAAACAGAGATGCTCGATATACCTCTGCTTCTTCTTCTTCTACTACATCATCATTTTCTTCGACATATCGCCACTCATTAAAGCAACGTACTTTTAATACTATGTCTTTGCATATGAGAAGGCTAGACACCCTTGCCAAAGGATTGACGTAAGTATTTATAAGAGGTACATATTTGACCAGAATATTCTTATCCGTCCTAAAATTCGTTTCCTTTTTTTGTTTTGCATAACAATTTGCTGCTATTCAGATTTTTGTTCTAAATCAATTAACCGTTTTATACCTTCTTGTATTTATCTTTCGAAATATAGTCTCATAAAAGACACGAAACGCGACTAAAACCTTTGACCTATATGAGTATTACTGTAATAAGTCCTTCTGTATCATGCATGTTAGTTGTGGCCACCCCCTCAGTAAACAGAAATGCTATTCAGTTAATTGAATCATTTCTTACCCTCTAGTGTTTATTCCTTTTGTTATTACCATCCGTATTATCCATTGTTTGCCCGGTATCAGCGTGGCTGTAGGTAAATATGACCCGTATCGTCGAACATCCGCGAAGTAGGTTACCGTCTTGTGATTGGTAATTTTCCTGATCGTTTGAAGTATTATACTCGGCTGATTGTTTCTTGTTAGTTCGTCTTTTGTTATTTTTGTTGTAGGTTTACCTATGGTATTTATTCTGATATTATTGCTGAGAAAAACACTGATGACGCGTAAATCGATCGTTAAATATATCAATAATTATTTATGTTTCTATCTTATATGATGAAATAGATGGATCGCTTTTTAATAAATTGTGTTATTATAAACTAACACCACGTTTCCTTTCTCAGTTTTTCTATCGAAATGATCATTGACCGAAAATATCCAGGGAAAACCATAATCGATTACTTATTCCCCCTTGGTACCAATATTTTGAATATCGATTACGAATATCATAATTAACAGACGAGTATTAGTGTACTTAACTCGAACAAAAATACAACATCCGCTTTACGAAATTGCAACTACTTATGTTGTTTAAACTGAGTACGAATACTAAATACGAATTTAAAAAAAAATTTGGACGAAAAACTCTGAATCTAAAAAACAATTATGCTTGTTACGTTTTTAAAAAAGCGATAAATTGACAGCTGTCATATACAATAGCCAAAATCGGATTAATTGCGTGACAGTGCGGAGGCGAAGCCGCCAATATGTTTCGTAAATCGATTTACTCAAGCACTGTGATCTTAAGATGTTTGTGGGCGGATTTATTTATTTGCAAACAGTACATTATGGTTACTTTTTAATGTAACGTTTTGAAAGATGTTAATACGGAGGCTTTTTGGTTATTATTATTGTTAAACCATCACGCCAGGTCCTTTACGGGATAGTCAAGGTGCATCAAATGCACAAATAAACTATGTTTACAGATCTGACAAGCTCTTATTGATTAAAACTAAAATTTTATATGTTGGTTCCTTTGTTTTATTTCACTTCAACTTACACGATGAAATAATTTAAAAGAAGCCTTATTTATAAGAATAACAGACTTATATACGTACATAATACTATACTCCTCTGCCTATCCGTTCGGAACAGTACGCGCCTCAAATTAAGTTGTACATATTTGCAATATCAAGTGTTACCATTTCTATTTTCGCCATCTTCAGATCCAGTTCAGTAATGAGTTTCAGAAACTTGTACAATTATGAGCGCCAGGCCTATTAATAGGACGAGCGCTGACGCACCTGTGGCGGACTCGAAATGTTTTATGTGCATACATCCTGTTGTAACTGGGCAGCTCACCGTAAACCACACGCCTGGCTTTCCTTCTTGCTTTACCACATTGTAAAAGAATTAAAAATAATGAAAAATGCTAAAAATACATATAAATACATTTGATTTTATTACAGACTATATAGGAACGTATTGTTCGCGATAAGATGAAATTTGATTGATGAAACGGTATTTTTCTGTTATCATTTAACAAAACAATATTAATGATCTACAGTTATAAGAAAGAATAATAATATAGACAGATGCTGGATGCGACAAGCCGAGGACAGGGCGCGATGGCGCTCATTGGGGGAGACCTAAGTAAAGCATCGGACTGACATTGGCTGATGATGATGTTGATAAGAAATAACCTAAAATTTACTTTATTCAATTGCATATGAATAGGTATACGAAAATATTGCGATAATAATGACGTTTTTGGACGGCCACATAGTGAGTTGAAACCCATGAAAGGCATCCGGGCGAAGCTTTTTAGCTTTCAAAGCACGTTGCAAGCTATTATGATGCAAAATGCAACGCGTCATCCCGTTGACAGGACCGAAGACGAAATACGTCAGTAAGTGTTTGTGCACTTTAACTTGTTATCATTATACTTTTAAAGTGTTATGATATGGTTCTATAAAATATATCTTTCTGGTTTTAGGAGCTAAATATTATTACTGTATAGTTAACTATTTTGTGTCAGACTTATTGTTACTTTGTAAATAAGATGGTATTTTTTGATTCCTTTTTTTAGAGTTTTTAAATGGTGTTGTTATTATAAGTGTCCAGAAGTAATCAAAATTAAGACGAATAAGTTAGACGTTAACGTTTGTTAATGATTTACCAAAGTTAATTTATTTGGATTACGCATTACGATTAGCAAGTAGTCGCCCTGTAAATCAGGGTTTAATGTTTATTTTATCGCCATCGCAAGTCCCACAAGGGAGACAGCGAGCGCCGAGTGTCAAATATTTCTAACCTTACTGACCTGACATGCTTTTTTAAAATACTTTCTTTAAAAATAGTAATCCCTATTCGTATGTTGTAAAACCAGTGGAAAACCTTTGATGCCTGTCTTATTCATCCCTTTACACCGTATTCAGCCACCCCTTCACACAGCTCGCTAAAAGATGTAATCATTCGCTAATAAACACAAAGTAGGTTAAGATTCATTTCAACAAAACGACAAAAACAGCGATTTCTACATGTAAACATTTAAATTTTACAGCCTTGTTGTAATACTTATTAAATATCAAAACCCTTGTAGTTTAACCAATACCTACAATTAAATAAAATATTTTGAAAAATGTAATAACAACAAAATACTTATCCACATACAACAAAACAACACAATTTAAAACATAATTTAATGTATAATTAATGAAATTAATATAACAAAACGGATTTAAAAAATAAAACGAAGTCAATATGGCGCGATAAATTAAATAAAAAAATACACTCCTATCAAATCCAGCTATCCTCAGAATATCTGCTTAAAAATATTAATTAAAAAAACGGCAACAAACTCCACAACGTCAGCATAATAATTAATCTTCAAAAGTCACGCTCTGCTCGTGCAAAAAAAATATAGGGTGTATCATCGTACACTTCACAAGTAGGTTAAGGATCGGGAATACTCACCGACTCATTTTAATGAGAATATGCCAGGATTATACGAATCCAGTGTAATAAATATATTTTCAAAATAGGAATCAGAGGCTTATTTCGCAACGACTACGAACTTCCATTGGAAGATAATTTAAAAATCGAATACCTACTACAAAAATCTAACATGTAACAATGAAATATTAAAATGTATATTGTATTTATTATTTTTCTAAATTTCGCATATAAAAGAAACATTATTTCTATCGTAATTTACGTCACAATTTCGATAATAAAATTAATTTCGTACCTAGATGAAATGAAGATTGAAAATGTTTTACGCGTCACTTTTTATTAGTAAACGGAAAAAAATATGCTTGGTTTTCAATATTACCATCACTGATTCTGTCGAGAGGGCATTTTTAAATGCTTTACAGAGAACAAGCACTCGATGCGTCCTCTCCGCGTCCTCTGCGTAATGAAAAAGTTAATATAAAATGGTTTCAACTTGAGCTAATAATCCGAGCGCCTACGTGCTAACTATCTGACATAAAAAGTTATGTGAAATTTTATGTTGTTTACGTAGGACTGGGATCGGTCAACTCTGCGGGTTATGGCCTCCTATAATATCCTACGATCGTTGCAGGCCACGTACGATTTTTATAATCACTGCTTTGTTGACCACGGTGTTCGTCAATACTTTAACACAGTATAAATACTTTTATTTTGGTATTGGTTTATATACCTACAGACGATAAAAATGGTCGGCTTTGCATAGACAAAGTTAAAATAGAAATAGGAAAAATAAGTGTCTCATATCATTGTTATGTCTTTAACATTCGCGTTGTACTCACATCCTTAGAAACACTACAAACTAATTAATATCTAATTTTAATTAATAAAAAATATGTAAAGATTGGATTAAAATTTAAAAAAATTCAAATCCGTAATAAAATTCATAAAATCCCGACAGCGATATCTCACATCACAATATGAGTCTTGTACGAGTAATCTCCACGTGAACGGGAATTAATTACTCCGTGGCGATCTCTCTCATGTCATTTAACATTCTCCCGTCGCTCCAATCGGGCTTACTTAAGATAACATCCTTCCTCCAGCTTGCATATTAATTAACAAGGGTTAGAGTACCACCGGTAATAGAATATTATTCATTATTATCCGCCATTTTGTTGAGCGCTCTAGTATATTAAAATAGAGCTTTTCATAATTCGTCGTGAATTACTTTTTATAATTTTATCATGATGTAGCTTAGAGGCGATGTTTTTCTTGTATAAACAGATGAAAGATCGATGTCTTAAATTTATTTAAACCTCAGTGAATTTATAATAAGATTTAAACGAATGTATAAAAGATTGTGCAATATATTTACATAATTTAATAAAACCTCACATAGATATTACCTAACTACGAATTGTAATTTATATCCGACGTAGTTAAAATTTAAAATATGTGCTAAAATATATTTTTAAGTATTTTATTAATATACATTTTATTACTATTTTAATTTCGATTTAAGTTATGACTTATGAAATTTAATATAATTTGAAAGAAATGCTTTATCTTTTCGGCAAAAGAAATCCTAAATTGATATTCTAGAAACAAGAATTTAAAGCATGATGTTGTAAAAATAACTTGAATTATCAACAGCCCTTTGTGATTATATATTCCAATCTTACATTTCAACCTTTTGTATGTATATACATACATCTATTATGATATATTATTATGATTTAGAGTTCATAAGTGATATTAGAAGGGGAAAGTCCCGCAGACCGCAAACGGATAACTTTACAACTTAGTAGCCAGTAGCGGTCAGAACGACACCCACTGGCAACCCTATTATATCACCCTATGGGATATCATTCTTAACAAACGTAACAAATTTCATTTATACACAACCGTGGGGTGTTGCGTGACGTTGCTTTTGGCGGGAATTTCTATAGCCGTTTGCTTTTTTTGTGTTAACATTTGACATCGGATATAAACATTTCGGAATATTATAATAAATATTTAATTATTTTAAAATTCACATATAGAGTCTACGTATTCAAAACCTCATCAGCATCAGTCTGTTCCAGTTTCCCGCTGAACACAGGCCTCTCCAATATCATGCTTCTGAGCTCGATCTTTAGCTCTTCAACCGTTGCCAGCCACTTCCCGTATGTCGTCACTACAAATAGCTGAAGAATGTCCTCCGCAACGTCTGCCAGAGAGTGGTCTCCACTCCAGATCACGTGTACTCCATCAGTCATCGGTTCTGCGTCATATGTGACCAGCCCACTAAGCATTCATCCAGCTATTCCTTTTATTATTCTTATTTTATTCACAACCTGTATATTTATAATGACTATAGTCATAACTATCGGACATGTCCATAGCTAAGAGTAATCACCTACCATCAGGTGGCTGTTCAGCCTTTTTGCCAGATTGCATACTATACTATACTGTATACGTCCCGTCCCAAACCGTTTTTGGGGTAAAAAAATACTTAACTTTTTCATCGTAAATAATTCGCGGATGCTCCCGAGGGAATGTCTGGGCTATGCGTGACTTTTACAGACACCTTGTGTAGCGGACTCTATATATTTTTTATGAGCCTGTTCCACAAGGCCTACTTAAACGTTTCACCATTTATATCAAAACAATACATACCTACCTGTTATTATACATATTTCCCTTAGAGGTAGACACAGAGTGCAGAGACCAAAGAACGACGCATGATAAAGGCGTAAAAGACATCAAAATAGGTAACTCAACGTAACTCCAATATATTATTTCTTAATACTAACCAAACAACTTCCTAGTTGCATTATTAAATAGCTTAGAAACAAAACTAATCGAACACAAATAAATATCTGATATGCATAAACATTAAATAAATCAATATTTATCGATTGACGCAAATATTTAACGCATTTTGTGATAAAGTATGCCAGCTCTGTCGGTCGTTTACCAGGACAACAAACGAAACTATAACACACTGATAACAGTCTTATCACTCATAATGTCTTGAAGACATCCGCTAGTAAAGACAGCGGCGACCACATACGCGGCCCTTTAAAAAAACATGTAGGTATTATTATTATATCCCCACGCCAGTTCTCTTATGGGTACGCAGAGAGCACCGAACACCAAATACATATATCTATACTTTTAAAACATACACAGTTCTTCCACTCTGTTGATAAACATCTATATTGTTTTATTAACATATTAAAACAATTATCGGTTTTTGATAACTTTCTTGAGCCGTCAATAAATTTAAAGATCTTAGTGAAAACGGTCATACATCATAAGGATCATTTATATATTCATTTATTTTTTGGTATTTTGTCTATGACTCTATTACTAGATTTTAAACAATAAAGGACTCCCGAAGGCGTTTGATATCAGTTAACTGTGGTTAAGTGCGCCTAAAAATTACTTTTTACCACTGTGCATGATCTTCTAAAACGGCATATTTTTCTAACATCCTCTTAACAGATACTACGATATACGCTTTACCATGCATATTACATGTATTTGTGACGAGGTTGCCATAAAAATCCTACAATAGAAACATTGTGCATCAATTTTTAACTCAAAGATTAAACCACATACGTATGGTTTATCCTCAAGCATTTGTATTATTATCAATATTTTTATCAAAGAAATGTTAAACTCATAAAATTATCCTTGTAGGATTATTGCCCAATATTTTGTGTGGGAAATTACATTGGGCAAGTAACTAATACTCATTAGTTTTGAGACGTTCTGCTGCAATGCGTTCCTTATCATTGTGGCTGGGAATGTGACGACAACCGAGGATATAATAAGCATGATGAATTACACGAGATATCTACAGGCGGCCGATAAGGCAGGGTACTGTCCTGATATCCGCCACAGTGCAGCATAGATCACGATGCGGGCGCTTGGAAACGATGACCCATTATATCGTGGTGTTACACAGTTCATTTAATAAAGGACTGTATTTAAACTTATATCAGTTATGCATATATGGTACATTAATACGGTATTACAGCATCAATTTTATATGATAAGTCGTAATTTAAATCAATTAAAAGAGATTTAAATTAAACTTGTAATTATGAATATTATTAAAAAGGATAGTTGTGTTAATTAAATTATTTAGCCTTATTTAGTATGAGACTTTTTTCGTTAGAATTTCTTTTTAGCACTTAATTTTTTTTAAATAAAAGATACATTATAACCCTCAATAAATAAAGAGCGTTAGAAAAAAAACTCATTTTAAAAACACAAATGTATTTTTATAATACGATAATATTCCTTCTTAATAAATATGTTAATAAAAAAGAATTTTGTTCGAAACATCACAGAACTTTAGTAACGTTACTCTTCAAACGTTTAATGCTGTACTTATTGTTTAAGCCAAATAATCTTAAAATTGGATAAAGGAGTATTGATCTGTTTGAAGTGTTTACCTACGTTCACTAACGTTACAATGACCAAAATTCCTTACAACGTGGTAAAAAATATCATTTTTATAATACTATGACAATACAAAAATAAAGGCGTGTTATTATGAAAGTGATATATGGCTTAAACAAGATATTTATAACAACAACTTAGTTATAGTCACGAAGACGTGAGCTGCGTATTGTAATATTTAATGCGCTTGATGAAGTCTATTGAATCAGTTTTTTATTTTGTTATTGAGACCGTTCAGCCAAGTTGTTTCTAAAGATTTTTTCTTGTTAACATGGAAAACTGACTGGAAGATAATATTTTAAATATTATTATTACCTTTATTTAATGAGTTTTACGAGAAACCCTTTAGAAGCAAAACGTTTAGTTTTTTTAACTATACTTTTGTCTTTTAATACGCAATATTTTAATAATAATACTGTTCAAATAAAAAAAGATATTCGAAAGCCAATCCTTCTAAATAAAAATGTAAGCTAGGTATAATCTTTTGTTTACTTTATAAAGTACGTTTGACGATAACGAATTAGGCAATTGCACATAGGCGTTGGTCCTTACATAAGTAGAAAACGTTGGAACACCTGCGCAAGTAATTAGAAAGCTAAGGGCAGCGGTATCGTGCAAAATTTGCCCGC
>DWME01008830.1:0-11384 GCA_018244795.1 Parelbella ahira ahira
CATCGATGTCAAAACATCGATGTTTTCCAGCTAAACATCGATGTTTATTCAACATCGATGAATATCGATCATCCCTAGTTTGGCCCATGCGTTTTGGCCAGGGATGGGAGCCGGAATGAAAGCAGCTGCTTTTTTAGCCATTGTATTGGCTGGACGGGGTGGTAGCTGCCTTTCGGCCTACGCGGGGCTCGTGGACAACCACGGTAGCTGGCCGGGTGCCCTTTCTCGCCACAGTTTATGCAACTAGGCGGTTCGGGACAGTCCCGTGGCCTGGGACAGTCCGCTGTGCCGTGATTGCCCAGACACTTTACGCAACGCGGAATTTCGAGCGAAGTGGCCGTATAATTGGCATCTATGGCATTGGCCCGGGCCGGTTTTATACTGTGTTTCCACCGATATAATTGATAAGAAGCATACCTCCTTAAGGGAGAATACCTCCTTACCTTGAGGTGTTAGGTCTAAAACCAGTAACACCATAACCTACGGTTGCCGGCAACGTCCGTGCACCATTCGGTGAACGATGGAGGAGCAAGCAATGTTTACGCCTTGGGCGTGGATGGTGCGCAAGGCGTGGAACCATCTATCCTTATTACGGATGAAAATGGAAGGGGTCGGTATTAATTTCACTAGCGAAGGGATGGGATCCTCGGGGTCGTCGGCGCACGTGGGCACAGTTACTTTTTTAGCCGGGGGAGGGGTGACGGAACATTCCATCCGTCTTTTATTTTTTCTTTCTACGATTTGGAAGTAATCGGGCTCTTCCAAATCGGTGATCAACTCCACGTCCGATACGTAGGGAGAAGATGGTGGGGAGTTATGGAGACGTTCAGTCTCCATGTTGGTGCGATCGGGCGGGTGAGCCTGGACCTCGTTTGATGGACGGCCGGGCGGCGCGCTAGGGCTCGGAGAGCAAGGGGTAGATTTTACGGTCCGCTTGGACCGAACGGGCGCTGAATAAATGCTTGTGACGGGCAGAAAGGCTTCTGTCCCGTGCCGGAACCTGAGCTCCAGGAGGGCTTACGGGTCGTGTTTGGCGATAAGCGCCTTGAGGTCTTCAAGGTAGCCCTGCGTGGCCAACATGGTGACGCTTCGCAGGGCTACGGCTTTAAAGTGGGAGGGCTTGTGCCTCCCTGCCGTGGCAAGTAGGTGTGTTCCTACGGTGTAGCGCTACAGTCTCTGTCCTGTGCAGATGGAGTTGTGTGCCTAGACTTAAAACTACCACGTGTACTCACGGTTTGCGTGTTAACCACGCGAGACTGAGAATCGCTACGGTCACACGGGGCCAGCAGATCGGCGCACTCACTACACTGAACACGCGACGGAAAACACCACGCCTTCGGGTAACCGAGTTAAATTTAGACACCCCGAGGGTAAATAAACTCAGACGGATGCGACGGCAGACGGAATGCCGACAGCTGCAAGAGTTGCCCGCACTGTGAGGTGAGACCAACAGAACACCTGCGGTGATGGTAGATAACGGTGGCGCGCAGGTGCGACATCAAAGGAACCCACCGACACAGCCGTGGAACTTACCGACACAATGCGAACAATAGAACACCTGCGGGATCCGTAGATAAGGATAACGAACGATAATAAATCCGATGAGGACGGCCACTTTCGGGAATGGGCGTACATAGGTACGTCCGAACCGTACGGAGGCAGAGACCGGACGAGGGAGCCAGTACTGGTTGTGTGATCTCTTATATGGGGATACCACCACCCAGCCTTCAAATGATATTTCACTACCTTCTTAAGCCGTGCACCGAGCTATGATCATGTGATCACTTTTCGATCTCGCCACCTCTGACGTCACTAAGACCACGCACACTTTCCTGACCGTTTTTGTTTAATACCGTTGGTACCTAACACATGATTACTACGATCCAACCAATACCAAAAGAAGTTATGGAATTAATTCCGTTGTATAATTTCGTTTCATATTGATTATCATTGCTTGTTGATCACCCCTCGTAATCTCAAGTGTCTCATTACTACCCACTCATATTTTATTAGAGTTTTTCGATAATAAACATTTATTAGTTTCATTTCAACTTTTAACAAGTCTTTTAAGTACATAATGAGCGCTTTTTTGTATTTATTAAAAAAAATAAAGGTGGGCGGGGATGAATATATTATTTATAGTCCGGGGAGCCTCAACAACAAAAAAGGTTGGCAAACCCTGCTCTAGCCTTAAATATACGTCCGTCCCCGCGACTACCGACACCGGATAGTCGCGGGGAATGATGTCGCCTGCGGCTTAGCAGCTGTAGTAGTAGGTATTGCCGAAACTGCGCCAGGCTACAGGCATTTGAAGTAGTCACAATAATTGTGATATTAGACAGGGCGGCAATTGTCCATTGGAAAAGATAAAAGGAGTAATGATATGTTAATAAAACAACTGTTCACATAACCAATCACATTTATTTACTGGATAAAACTAATGTGTTCCTTCTTATTAGGTACATTAGCGTCAGGATCGCCACGAGCTCCGACAGACGAGCCGACACACAGCACGCACCCGAGCTACCGACACTCAATAAATAGAACCAACTGTACTGTATCACAACTTTAGGCACTTGTTCTTATACGTAATTAACGTTACATACTCTTATTATACAAATTTTACAATTTCCTCACTGAAAAATATATTTATATCGTATGTCACTAGAGCTATGGACAGTCGGGACAAACGGTCTACACAAGCGCGAGATAAACATTTGTCTCTAGACAAAAACAATCGTTTGAGATAAACATACAGGCGAATCGTTACTAATAACAAAAATAAAATATCGCAAAATACACAACTAAGTCGAAGTAACTGAATTGAACATCATTCTTAATCTTTCGAATTATAGTATTGTTAGTAATTACAGTACTGTATTTTCTAACTACGAATGAGTTAAGATTCTTCATCCAGAGTATAAAGACCTCGGCCTGAGGACCCCCACCCCCCATCCTCTTCCGCCATTCGCAGACGGTCGGACTGAACATTGCATTCCAATTGTGTGCAAAATATTTTAAAAATACAACCAAGTATACACCTAAAAATTTTGATCGAAATGTATTAACTAGTTTTTGCGTGATGCGCATACAACGGCACACCTCTGTCATTTTATTTGTTTAGATATATACACACACACACACACACGCAAACATATATATATAGTATGTGTGTATATATATATATATATATAGATGTGTGTGTGTGTGTAATTATATGTATTTACGTGTGTTATCTTATATTTAAAAATATATGAATACATTACCAAACATAATATCATGTTTTAGAAATGATTAGTATCATCGTGGCCCGGCGACCCATACTCTGAATGATACGGTCTGAGGTACCGTTGGGGCTGAAGCCCCAAGCACAAACTGTCTGACAATAATTACTTCACGGATGACATAAGCAGAGCGGTGGTTCTTACATGGGTGACAAACATACGGGTTCTATTACCTACCACTGCCCAGACTGGGTTTAGGGAGCCACGGGAAAGCAGTAACGGGATACTGGTGTCACATCGACTACTACGTTATTGCGGAGGGAACGGTCAGGCTGCGGCGTCACTTGGAGAGCGCGAGCAGGCCCAGCGCGGGCGGCAACTTGCTGGCGGCGGGCCGGTAGTCGCGGCCGTCCACGCACGTGCTCTTCAGGTGCATGGACAGCAGCCCCTTGGCCACGAAGCCGCGGCCGCACAGCGCGCACGAGTAGGGTCGCGCACCGCTGTGGTACCTGCACACCGCGGCCCGTTAAAAGGTGACCTCGGACACATCGTAAACACCTCGCGACAGGTGAAAGTTGAGGGATCTTCACCCTGAACCATCAACTTGTTGTACAATATGGAGATTACGCTAGACAGTGAGTGGCGGGCAGCGAACGCACACCTCTCGTGGATGACGAGCGTGGAGCGCTGCGAGAAGGCCTTGCCGCAGTGCGCGCACACGTGCGGCTTCTCGCCCGAGTGCACGCGCTCGTGCAGCGTCAGGTTGCACTTCTTCACGAAGCCCTTGCCGCACGTCCTGCGGCCGCCGACCGCGTCACATGGAACACGTCACATTTCCTTCATTCGCTATCTTACTGAGGTCTACTACTACGCAAAATCGTAAATTGTACTACGTGAAGTGTACCGGGAGAAGTTCATGGAGTGGGGGGATAAAAGGATAGAGTAGGATCGGTGTCTTATGAAACGTATACTAGCTAAGGTGAGCCTATCACGTGACTCATTTAAAAGTTATTAGCCGATAATCCGATGCGTGCCCGCAACGGAGGAAGCAGAATAGAATGGTGCATCGCGACAAGTTCCTGGCGCAGCGACGACATTCGCCCCACGAATTAAAGCCGCAATGAAGATATGCTTATATGTATAAAATATTCTTATGATGATGCCACTGTCCTGGCAAAACAACGACTGCCTCGTTGGTTGAGTGGTTGCAAGCGCGACTGCCGATCGAGAGGTCCTGGGTTCAAAGCCAGGATCGGATACTTTTGTATTTTTCTAATTTAAAATTTATAGTAGTGACCCGGAGTCTAGATTTGTGCCCGGTGTATGGCAATAGGGTCATCACCTATTCCATAGGACTCGACCGTAACTGGTGAAACGTGAGAGTGTACCACACTCCCCTGCCAACCCATTCGAGGACCACAGACGTGACGTTACGTTTACGTTATTACTTAACTCAGGCCACGACTATAAATTAATACCTACCTTGGGACATCTCCACAGACGGCGATCTGATCCTAAAAAACATCGGAGGGCGTGTACTACAGTACCCAGACGGCTGATAAACTATATACATAGTTACATACATATAAATATATACCTACTTATATACTATAGATATTATTATACATACAGACAGAACAGATACTTATCGTCATCACACAAATATTTATTTTGGGCGGGAATCGAACTCACAATTCCCTGTGGAACAGTCAGCTTTATTGACTACTACGCCTATGGGATAGTCAAAAGATAACATTATTCAAGAATATTAGGATATGGACCATATTATTGATGAATATAAAGATATCGTTCTATCGTTCTGTTGGACATGGGTCTTCTCTCGGGCTGGGAGGGTTAAAGCCAAGGAAAATTGATCAGTGTCAAATGTTGAACGATAAGGCGATGGACGAGAGCATTATTACAGATTGAAAGTACCGGCTCACTGCTGTACACGGCTGACACTCCTATTTATAGTACTTTTAAAATAGCAGATAAGAGGAAAAATTTTTACAGATAACAATAAGGTTCGGGAGGCGTAATCGTTCCACTCGGAAGGTAAATATTAAAACAGCGTATTCAGTGGCATACCGAATATAATTTGAAGTTATCACGTGAACATAAGCAGCGATAGCTTAGTGGTTAAGAATTCAGCCTTTCACTCTGGGATTGCTAGGTTCCAATCCATGGCGCGCACCTCTTTACAAAAGTGCGTTTTAAGTTTAAATATCACTTGCTAACGGTGAAGGAAAACATTGGGAAGAAACCCGCACACTTTAGAATTTAAAAAAAAAATTATTCTACGGTGCGTTAAGTCAGCCAACCCGCATTTGGCCAGCGTGGCAGGCTATGGCCTTTACCCTCTCAGTATGACAGGAGACCCATATTCCCACAGTGGAATGACAAATGGGTCGTTTATTATTTTTTTTTAGTATTTTACATTTTTTTTTAATTTTTTCAAAAATGATATAAATCGGTGCTAGTAGAACGAATAATGCTCTCCGCTGCTCTTCTTCCAGTCAATCTGTATGAAAAACATTGTGTCAGATAGCACATTATCATTACTGGTTAGTTTGGCATATTATCACTGCTAGTCAGTTGTTGGAAGTAACTAGAATATACAGCTCCACATAAATACCAGACTATCCAAGCATATTAATACAAAAAAAACAACATGTTAACCATATATTCCTTCAATACTGTATCTATTGACGCAATCAGTCTGGAATCTTCTATGGAAAAGGCAAATACGCCTCTATTTTATAACTAACATTGATTATTGCCAAGAAATAAAACATCACGTAATAAATGTAACTTATATTTATTTTACTATTCCATCTTATAGCATTTACAGAGTTAGAGACTGATATTTTACAAGATTTACCCGATGGTTACTTTAAGATATCTAGTAAAACCGCTCCGTTAAGAACTTCACGCGAGTGCATTAACGTTACAAATAAACACATCAGACATGTTGATACAGTCACACGTACAAACTGCATTTGCTATTGAAATTTAAATAATTAATTGAAATATATTTTATGTACATTGAATTTAAAAATCAATTACATGTCAATCAGATATTTCTTAATGAAAAGTTTGATAATGAATAACAGTAATTAATCCATTTGAGAAATAATACACAATTGATTTAATCAAGAACTAGTACACAGTATCCTTTGCCAGTACAATATATTATAACAACATTGAAAAGAATAGAATAGAAAATATGAAGTAATTTGAGGAATAATACGTATATTCTAAATTAGACAGTACAGATAAAACAGTAATGCAACTTGAAACGAAGAGATGTATAATGTTACACGTTACATTACATCTTCAAAACAGAAACACGTTCAAAACATTTACATCGTCAACATCCACAACACTAACATTACATTTAACGTGACACGATCTTGTTATAAAAATATACGGCAAATTGGTCTAACGTGCCCCCTAATAAGCGTTTAAATTTTTAAATTTTAATTACACCATTTTGTAATTTGCAACCGATTTTTTTATTATATACGTCACAGTAAAAAATCTTATTAATATACATCGATTTTTTATCACTATAATTAACTTCAGCCGCAGCCCGGGGCACGATAGACTCATTTACTATTACACTATACAGACATGGATACATTTTCAACTATGCAATGTCCAAAGAGATTGTATTTTTTTTAAAGCAAAATATCAACAACGTTAAGTTATCAAGTGAAAGCAATAAACGATAGGAAAACGGTTGAATTCTTGATGCAATTATGGAAAATGTGTCCTGGTGAAGCTCGACAAGAGTACACCCACTACAAAGAGCACACCACCTATAACAGAGTAAAAATGCCAACAAACAATATTATACTACACAAGAAATATTGCAGTCAGAAGTACAGTCAGAAATGAAATCATACTTCCTTCGTCAACTAACTCGTTCTGTAACGCTCTATGTCACAGCAAAATATCTAGTCATTTGTACAAATTGTTCCACGAAATGACATTCGACGTTGAAAGGAGAATGAAATATAATAATAATTGATAACTTCAATTCACAAATAACTTCAGACACAAAATTCGTCAAAGACCCACCCATTCAGGCACAACATCGACCTACTGCACCTGTCCACACACACTAGAATAATCTACATTACAAATTACTCATCTATACCAAATAATCGATAATATTAAGTTTCGAGTTTCAAAATAATATGGTGCAAATAAAATTAACTTAACCGACCACAAATGTTGATATTGAACTAAACGATTTAAATATAATGCTCCAGTTATTCTACAAACTTTATACACTACGACAAAATTAAAATCTGCACTGAGCATTAACATCAAATCGCAGTCAATACAATTTCTATCATAACATTGATCAAGCAAATGAACTAACACGGAGTGAACATTACAAAACTAACGACAACCAACTTATTAAATACAACGTAACATAAAACGTATTATCACGCCTATAATACCCGAAAGAGTAGGCAAAGGAGTGTGGTATACCCTTACGTTTCATCAGTTACGTTTTACGTCCCATAGAATAGATGGTGTGCCTACTGCCATTAAATACACTCTTAACAAATGTTACATGTGAGCACAATTACATTTCACATATGTGTGCATGTGTCAAATCAGATAATTAACATACATCGACAAATGTTTGATGCTATTAGTCAACATACAAAGTTCGCAATGTAAAACCAATGTAATAAATCGCACTTAAATAATTGTATGCAACAGATAGACTACAAGCGTTGTTTTATTATACATATAATATGTAAATGTGTAACATGTATGAATTATATACATACAATTATCTACCTCAATAAACCATTAAAAACAGAATTTACACAATTCTCAACAAGTATATAAGCTCACAGACGGCTCTTGGACATTATTTAATATGAAAATACGATCATTATCATACACGTTTTACTTTTTAATTTTTACACAAAGGCAACTTCGTCTAATTTTTTTTTATAGATAGACATATAATATTATTTGGTCAATATAGGCCCGCTGCACGCATATCTTGAATGAATTAAATCACTAAAATCTTTAAAACATCTTATCACATAGTCAAACGTTCAATTATTATCATTTTGAATGTACATATTATTATGTAACATTTACAAAGTGTTAATGAATGAATTTCAATAGAAGATTCTCGAATGTTCCGGAGAGAACCAGTGAGTTGTTAGGTAAAATGTTCTATAAAGTATAGAACAATTTGAAGGTCCATTTTATTTTTGTAGTAGAGATATATAAAGGGTCCACAGTATCCCGCGTACTGCTCGCAGTGCCGTAGTGACGGGACGGACGCACAGCACTACAATGACAACGAGAGCTGCACAGTTTCACTCCAATAATGGGCGACGTGTCGTTTCCGGGATTCATAGTGAGGGCGACGTACATTTTAATAGTTTTTATTAATCTCATGGTATAAAAGCTCTCCTCGGTTTCGAGAATCTAATTTTCGTAGCACGAAATGACAGATCGCTATGACATGTGAGAGTGGAGGGGCGGGCTCAGCAGCTGGCGCAGGTGGGCCAGCCGGTGCCGGGCGGCGGCCGCACTCAGAAGCGCGCGCGGATATAGACGGCGGCCACGTCGTGGTTGGCGTAGCCCAGCCGCTTGGCGTGCTTGAAGATCTCGTTGGTGGTGGCGGTGAGCGGTAGCGACTGCTCGAGCGCGTCGCCGAGCGCGAGCGCCAGCTTGAGGTCCTTCTGCATGTGCGTGAGCGGCTGGTGCGTGGAGTAGGCGGAGTCGATCATGGCGCGGCCCTTGAGGATGAGGTGCGGCGAGGCGAGCGGCGTGAGCGCCAGCACGTCCAGCAGGTCGGCCTGCGACAGGCCCGCCCGGTCCGCCAGGGCCAGCCCCTCGGCCAGCGCCGCCAGCGACACGCCGCCCACCACCTGCAGCACCGAGTTCATCTTCGACGCGTTGCCGATCTCGCCTGCGGGCACACCACACCACCTCTACACTTTATATTACATAATACCTTGCTTCTATTGTAAACAAACATTATGGTAAGCATAAATGGACCCTAGAAGACAACTCATTTTCTCACTGAAGTAGCTAAGTACTACAGTGTTCAGTTAAATTTCACTGCATATAAGTTTATTCCTGAAATATAACAGTAAATTGAAATCCATGTATATTTCTTTCCTATATTACATATATATAAACTAATTGAAACCTTTACAAAATAGGTAATAATAATTATGTGAAATATCTATATTTATTTCATTAATTATTTTCAACAGTGGGCTATTAGTAACGAATTTTGGATACCATAATAAGTGACACAAAGCACACAATAAACAAATTTGATAATCTTTCCACCTGTATGGACAAATAAACACTTTGATTGGATAATGATTGTTAACTATAAACCATAATTACCCAACAATAATTGTCTCCTTGACACAGTTCAAATAAACAAAAGTTGCTCAAGACTGGTAATCACTCAATACAGTACTCCAGAACTGTATGTCTAACACTTCAATTATGAGAATACTCATGGAACTTTACTCGGTCAATATTTTGGTACCAGTGATAGCACAGATATTTTCAACATGGACTGCCGGTTATAATATTCATATTTATATGCTAAATCCAATTAATAATATCCATGAACTTTCAAACTTAACTTTCAGACGTAAATCTTACATTCAAAACAACACAAGTAGCAAACAACACATATTATCAAACTTTACATATTCGGCAGCTCAGACATGGCGGTTGACAGTTCAAAAAAAAAAAAATCATTTTAAAAAGCATCTAAGTCTACAAACATAAATTCATAAAAACGGAAATACGTGGAAGCTCTTACTATAAGTGAAAAATACTCCTTTACACATACCATAACACGCAAAAAAAAAAAGCATTTCTCTATGATATTTTATTGCGATGAAATAAATGTTTCTACGCCTCGTGAAATTAAATATGCAACTCACACTTTTATGCACAATTAATATATATTAAAAATGTCTCTACGCTACATTTACGGCAAAACAAAACAGAACATAATATTGTAGATATGTTTTTAGTGAATTTAAAGACAACTTAAGTCTATTGAAAAAAATATCAGCATATTATATTGCTATTGTGATTACATAATTGTACAACAATATAATAATAATAATAATAATAATGGACCCATTTCTCATTTCACTGTTGGAATATGGGTCTCCTCTCATATTGAGAGGGTCGATTATTTAATTTAATAGCAATGATTAAAACTCAATTGATTCGCAACTATGTCCTGTTAGTCCATAAATCATGGTTTACACATGGTATTATTTTTATTAAATAGGTCATTGTCTACCGTCTAGAGGTACATTTCGAGATCATCTCTCACACAGTCATACATCCACTACCGGCACGGTCTGTACAGAGAGTATGAGGTGCCAAGAGAACTGTCAACAGCCAACATTCGTCGCGCCGTCAACCGGACGAGCAGACCACTACCAAGGTAAAAGGAGTTCTTGCTCATCGCCTTGAAGCACGACTGGCAGTCGTCGAACAGCGAACGGTCGCCGGCTGCCAGGATGATCAGCGTGCCCTCCTCCGCTTGCGTTTTCGATCCTTGGATCTGAAACCGAAACATTTTCATGTTAGCTTCACTCAGCTCAGATCCTATCATGGGTACTCAACGACAACGACACATTCGACCTCGTTGTCCAAAAAATTCCCAGTACCAGTTCGATTGTACATCGAATCAAATCAATGTATTAAGAACACTCGTGATATCATGTCGACACCAATGGACAGATGTACATATATTCACCTTTAAATTTTAATAATGCGTTCAGCGTTCTTCATTTACCCGTAAATTCCTTAACGACCTAACCGCCAGTAAGGTGTCATACCTGAGCTTCCAGGTATCTGCCGCCCTTGCCGCTGATGGCCTCGACGATGTCGTGCGAGGTGTCCGCGTCGATGGACGTCATCTCCACGTAGCCCTTGCCCTCGAGCGAGGGACAGTGCAGCACGCCGCAGTTGCCGAACACCATCTGACGATTGACAAACAATTAAATCGTAACAATGTGTTTATTCACGTGTAATAATAATAATAATAATCGACCCATTTGTCATTCCACTGTTGGAATTTGGGTCTCCTCTCATATTGAGAGGGTTAAGGCCGTAGTCTGCCAC
>DWME01008831.1:0-11383 GCA_018244795.1 Parelbella ahira ahira
GGCGAGCACACACATGCAGTATTTTTAAGAATGAGTAAGATGATAATGATCTTACAAACACATCATCATTATCATCTTCATCAGCTTACCTCAGTCCACTGCTGGACATAGACTTCCGCCATTGAGCACCATAGTGCTGTCTTCGGCTTGTGTTCTTACAAACACATGCAATGTTAACTATTTACATAAAATAGGGCGAATGAATTCGCAACAGCTTTTTCACTTATAACGTGGCCTGAAAATGTCGCGGAGGCGTGACGTCACAATGCACATGGTCTCAATCAAGCAGTAATAGAATAAAGGCCAATAAGGCGCAGCGAACAATGAGCTCAATTACCGAGCGAGTCTTATTGTATTGATATGCAATCGTAGCCGGCGCCCGACGCAATTATCGTGGCGCTATGCGGTATTTGTACCGTCTAATGATATTATTATTGATTGTAGATCAATAATATACTTCGGAGGATCGTGAGTTGCGCTTTGAATCAATTGACAATCATTTTTCAAGGTAGAGCTGAAGTCGCTACATAGAGTACGACAGTGATACATTGCCGCTAGGCGTTATGTATGTAAAGCAGGATTGCGTTGCAATTTTTAGAGTATCGGTTTGTAGGATGTCAACGTAGGTATATATTTGAAGTTTATCGAGTTTAATATTTTATTCCTAAAAATTTCGCTTAATTTTAGCAGAGCATTAGAGCTTTTTAGTATTTTATTTGTTGCATTTATTCTAAAACTACTTAATAACCCAAGATATACATATATAGTTATTAGAGTATGTTCTACGAAATTAACCAGTCGATCAAATATCAATCGTAAATAAAAGGTAGGTAATTGTTATTAAAGCAAACAATTATCAGTGCTACGAAATGTCTACGACAGTGCTACGAGGTTAAAGTCGTCTACTTTATTATAAGAATTCCTGTTAAATTACATAACATTCAAATAGAAATTTATTAAGAATTCCTTGACTACTTACAGTGTCGTCTAGAAAGGAAAAAATGCTGCCATGACAACATATTGAGCAAATATGTATAGGCTTCAATGATGTAGCTAATAATTGTGCGTTCATTTGTCTTTAATACCTGTATTAAGAGCCAATGCACTCTCACGCAATGCACTGCTAACTTTCTATTAAGTAAGGGTACATATAAAATGTAATCTATTATAAAATAGGGCGCAAATGTTTTCGCAGTACTGAAACCTGTATTTTGATTAATCTGTATTCTATTGGCTACGTTTTGCTGTTTCGCTGTTCGAAAAAAAAACAATTTATCAACAATATAAAATGAATTTTTTCGTGTGTAAATTATAATTTTTATTCACCGTTTTCCAAATCTTAGTTCTTTCCAATATCTACACCCTTTACGGTTTTCGAATACGGCATAAAAAATAATGACACGAGACAATACGTCTGTTTTCGAAAATTCTAGAAGCTATCATGCTATCTAATTTGATTTTAAAAAAAGTCGTTAGTTGTCTAGTTTGAGACGGAATAACTTGCCGAACTAAGTTGGTGCTGTAATTTCGGTTGCTCCAACAATTTAACCCTAACTCGATCCGGCTAACGATACCTGTTTCATTAACGAAGAGTTACGAGCAAGTTATCAACTGTACAATATTCTTAGAGCCAAAGCGCTATATAATACAATATATTTTAATATACAGCATGTATATAAAGTACGTTAAAATTAAGCAGACACGTGTAATACGAGCAATCTACAGAAGAATGTTCTGTTGCAAGACAAAAGTAGTTCTATATATGTGTATGAATTTTGTACGGAAAC
The DNA here is from genome assembly GCA_018244795.1 of Parelbella ahira ahira. NCBI lineage: Eukaryota > Metazoa > Arthropoda > Insecta > Lepidoptera > Hesperiidae > Parelbella > Parelbella ahira. The sequence continues at coordinate 1,788 of DWME01008831.1, forward strand.
CCGAAACCTATATGCTGTGCAGTATATGCCAGAAATGCTGGAGAGATTTAATGGTGTCATCATAATCATCATCGTCATCAGCCTACTCCCGTCCAGTGCTGGAAATAGGCCTCTCCAATGGCACGCCACTGAGCTCGATCGTGTAAGATCATGTGATCTCATTAATTGTTTAAAACTAAAAAACCGGGTTATGGCCTAAGATTGTAGATATCATATGAAGATGTTCGTAAACTCGTGCTTATAAGGTCATGTTAGTAAAGCAAATGTTGAACATTATATTTATTTATTCTTTATTGTTGTTAACATAGGGCGAACTTAATACCAAATGGAATTTCTACCAGTTAACCCAGGTGATGATGGGTAGGCACTAAATTACCTTAACTTAATTTAGAAATAGAAAAAAGTAGCATATTATATTTTACTATTGCTTAAGAGAAGCAAATTTTTTAATCACCACAAATCTCTCACGCGTTGATACATATGTATGTACTTTGTATCTAAGAGTAAGGTATTTGAACTTCAAGTAGTTCAGGAGCATATTTGAACATTATACACGGGTGCAAGTAGTTTGATATCGATAAAAAAAAATTAATTCTATGCTAAGCAAAAATCATTCTCTTTATATCTTGACACAATTATTTGGAAAGGCGATTAAAACTCCTTCGAATTCGGCGATGTTCTCTTGCATAACAAATATACCTACTAAATAAAGACTGAAAGAAAGAAGAAGAAGTCTTACTGTTATCCTTTTAGATATTTCGAAGATTAGAAGTGTAACCAATACCCGTAGGAGAATAAGTTGAAGCGAAATAATCGCTCACCGCTTACAGTGTAGCAGTAGTTAATGGTAGAGATCGGTAATGCTAGTACGGAGCGAGATTATATCCACGCTTTGAAACTATGGGAGTTGGTATTATTCGGCTTTTGTGAATACTAAAGCAGCACAAATTGAGTTGTTTGCCTATTGCGATAGCCGGCGCACCTGTCTACAATAGTGTGCCCGTAGTTTAATAATTAAAATTAATAACACTGGCTCCATAAAGGAGTAATATCGCACTACGCGTTAGAGCTAGCTGCTACAGCCAACTGGGCCCATACATATAATATTATATTCACCTGTATATAACATTACATACATTTCATATTGTAATGAAGCAAGGATTATTACGAGGTATGAACTGATTGGCCCGCGTAATAAATGTAATTGCTTCTTTAAGAAATGATTAATTAAATTCTCTCAGATATTGAGATTTAGAATGAAGGGAAATGATATTTGTCGAAAGGTTTAACAAGTTGTAATAACTGTAAGTAATATTGTAGAGTCCGTTGCATATTATGTTTTCATTTTGTTTAATATTTGAATTGGAAATGTAACATTTCAATAGTGAATTAGACATATACAGTATATACATATACAGTGTACAGTCAAAATTTTAATCAATATGTATATCTTATATAAAAAAACCTCAAGACAATGAATCACAGACTAAAGTTGCTAGAATTACAACATATACATATATATGTATGTACCTATCTTTGTCCAGAATCGCCAATAATTAATTAACAACAGACTAAAATTGTTAGAATCCAAAAATATCTGTAACCATATTTGATTTAACCGTAAAACGTACAGTCACGCCTGTAATTCCCTAAAGAGTAGGCAGAGGAGTGTAGTACACTCCCACGATTGACCAAATGATTAATTAACGCGTAACCGTATGTCAAAACCAAAGAGACAATGATAAAATCACTGAAGATGCGCGTAATAAAATTTCAAACCTATCTTATAGAAGCTACATTTACAGATACAAATTACTTGTCTGAAAAGATAAACCCTAAAGAGGACGAACCAGCTCAAAATGTGTTGCTCAAATTTTTTCAAAAGCAAAGTAGACTAAAGGAAATTAACAGTAAAGGAGTAGATATGTTTTAAAACTATCAAAGAAGCAGAGTATGTTAAGTAATGAAAACCAATGAAATATTTATTATTTAACAGGATGCGATTTTTATTCCTGTTTTAAATATCGTATTCTCGGTCTAGATCTGTCTTATAAAAATATTAATATTACAGATTCTTGTCCTTAGGCGACGGTGACCACTTACCATCAGGTGGCCCGTATGCCTGTTTGCTAGCGTTAAAAAAAAACTGTTAGATCCTTAGTGGGCATCGATAAAAAGGAACAAATACCTTGTACTGTCTAAAAATTTCTATAACACCCATGGGATTTGATTCCTGCATCCTTCGCACTGACGGATAGGGATATAAATAATGTAGCAATCCTCGCAATTGATCCAGTTTGTATGCCTGGGTATAGACTCGTTTTTAAGCGTAAGCCTGGTTGAGTTTTTGAGCGATCACTGCAAAGCATGTACAATAGGTTCATCGCCTATTAAATTGGGACGTAAAACGTAACTGGTGCGAAGTGGGAGTACTGCACTGGTTTGCCTTCTACTTTGGAGAAATACTGGCGTCATGTAAGGTTTAATATTGTCAGAAAGAGTGTCAGTTTACGAAGGCTAAAACTGAGAGTACCGAACTCTTCTGCCCACTCTTTTGGAAATACAGGAGTGATGTAATGTTTCATCATCATCATCAGCCTATAGCTGTCCACTGTTGAACATAGGCCTCCCCCAGAGCGTGCCACGCTGCTCGGTCCTTCGCCTTCCTCATCCAATGCCTACCGGCGATCCTTCGAATGTCATCGCACCAGCGGGTCGGAGGTCGTCTCACGCTACGCTTAAGGAGTTTAATGTTATGTAATGTTTAATATCGTCCAAAAGCGTATCGATTTACGCTGACAAACATCCACAAGTACACTATAAGTAAAGGTCCTGATATCCGGCTGATACAGTGATATTGTAGCAAATTGCGTTTTCTGTTCTGAGTTAATTTGCGACTTAGAAGCACAAAACTTCACCAATTCAATTGGGATTTAACTTCGCCGAGGACAATTTTGTTCCGTGACGCCAAATTAGAGATTTCCGGAAGGTCTTATTTTTGGCTATCGATCTGGTTGACTTTGAAAATGTAATCTGATTAATCTTAGACTAGCATATTGACATAATATTTAATTGTTTAAGACGGATTATACAATATATTATAGATCGGTATTTTCTTATAAATATTCGTTAATACGTCCTGTCTATTACTTCTAGACATTTATAAACAATTTTTATAATTAAAATCTTAATTGATCAACTAATTTTGGTCAATGTATAATATACACATAATATGTATATGTATATATATCATATCTTAGACGCTAACTTGATAAAAAAAAATCATATCCTTTAGAAGTTTAACCCAATTTAACTCAATTAATTAATTCTTAATTCGTTTTTAATTTTAATATCGCTATCACGAAGTAAAATTATCATTACTGTGGCACATTTTATCATTTTGCATCCATACTTTATCATTACTTAAAGATTTTATATTATTCTTACTCTACCTAAATGCCTGTGTATTTCGTATTCACAATGACATAATACCGTTGAACTTGATAAAAGAAAACATAAATTGAATTGGAAGCAGCTAGCATATCGTCCTATAAACCGATTAAAGGCCACGAGGCCCGTTTACGCAAATTGTGACTGACAGCCACGTCTAGGGTTGCCACTTTTGAAAATTCTGTATTAGGTATTAGACTACCCTAACCTTCTTTTGGATTTAGTGCAAAAGATTATACAACACATACGAAGGTTAATGTTCAACTTTAAAATTGTTATTTATTCATCACGCTAGGTCCTTTGCGAAATATGCAGAGGAGTAACTAGTGTCAAATATCTCTATCCTTGAAGACCTGACGAGCTCCTTCTACATTTATCACTCTTTACATAAACGCACGCCAATTTCGGAGGCTTTATTTTGTGATTATGTTCTTTTTCCATTAATATAAAATATTTGTTATAGGCATAATTACATTGTATTACAGTCTTCCTATTTTTTTGAGTGACCGCTACCGCTGTCTTCTGTTACACCGGTTATTTGTTCATATAACTGCTCTTACTATTGGTCCTATTCAATGTTCGTTTAAACGTTTTATTATTGTCTAAGTCTGAAGATTGTTTTAGGGTTTTCACGTACAATCAACAACCGCACCCTTGGAACCGAAACAAAATTATAGTTTCGAGGCTCTTAGTTATGGATAGCTCATAAGAGCGTCACGATTATTCTGCAGCTACACATACCTATCTCCTATTTAGAATTTTTTGTATGTCTGCTAGTCCGTTTTTTGATTAACACTCTTTTATTAATATTAATATCATAAACACATATATATAGAAGTACAATCTTTGTTTTCAACGTTTAAAGAAAACACCAAGGGGAACCCAAGACGCCTGTGCTCTTCATTATATTATCTGAAACGTGTCAATTCTGCCAATAACTGTACTTGTCCCGTTGACCGTGGCCACAAAATCTTTGTACATTAAGAGGAGACGTATGTCCACCAGCGGAATAATAAATCGGTTGATATTGTTTTATATCTTTTTAAAATCTTGCTACATCTTCTTGTATTTGTGCCATTAAGTAACATTCAATGCCATAGGTATATATCTGTATAAAGATCGAGTTATGTATATACATAATTAGGCATTTAATACTTAATCTAGGCAAATACTTTCTAATCAAAAATATACCTTCTGTAACATGATAAACATAACTTTAGGATGTACCCCTTGATATCCGTCAATGATCCATCATGTCAATGATCCGTCCTTTCAAACTCTACAAATCCACATAAATATTTAAAAATAACTTATACATATACAAAACTACATATATAATATTTTTCCGACTCTAACTTAGAAATGGATATGGGACTGGAAATAGGATAGAACTATCATTATATTCAGATATACATACAAACAAATCTACAGAGATCTCTACATTTCATATTCAAAGTGTTGATATGTAAGAAGTATAACTTCATAATAACCCACGGCATTGGACCGGTTGTCTAGATCTCCCAATTGGTACTATGCTTTTCATCCAGAAGAATATAGAGCGGAACACTGCCCGAACAAGTTTCTCAACATATACAATAAATATACATACGTATAACCTGGTTTGTTTCGAAGCAAGGCTGAATAGCCTTTCTTCGGGCATATCCTTAGTACCCTAACAAGGGCTATCGCAGTCAAACCATAACAAAAATTAATTAAAAAATAGATCCTTCTAGATCAATTTCTCTATCGATTCGATTGTCGCGCCCCGATTGAACCATCTTTCGTTATTAATAACTAATTTAAACTGCTCAATTGATCTCCATTACACTTTATAAAAGTTCGATATCGAATGAGCGTGTTGTGGCCGAGCTGTGATTAAATATTATCGATTGTTGGGCACGAAACAAGCGGGCTGCGAGTAAAATAATTTGTATCAATTGAATTTTATTAATTTACACCGTATCGATCACATGTTTCGGTCGATACTTGTAAGTGGCGACAAGTGAACTGTATTAAGTTCGCGTTCTTTTTCTGTATAACACGTTCTTTCTGTGTACGGTGCTCTTATACACTCAAAGTCGGTGTTATACAAATATAAGACGTCTTTTATACATATGGATACGGCGTCTATATTTGTACTGGGCGTCCTTCATCTATGTATTACATTAAAACCACATGACTTCTACATTTCTCCGAAGGGGTAGATAGAAGAGTGTAGTATAGTGTAGTGTATATACTCCTACAATTCACCAGTCATGTTAAACTTCCTATCGTACCATACAGTTTGTGGTGAGCCTAATGTCATCATCCGGAAACGGACCTAGACTGCTAATTAAAAAAATCCAGTAGCACTCCACCCAGGTCTCTTCGAAACCAGTACTTCTCGATCAGCAGTCATGCTATCACTCGATCAACAAAACTAAACGAAATTGCTTTTAAAATCATTGTGTAACTTAAGGAAAAGTATATTTTTAAAGCGACTTTTCATTAACTCATTGTATTATAAAACTTACAGTAACGTATGTAATTTTACGTAATAAAATAAAACATTTCATTACTAAAACCGGCTTAATTTTATCTAAGCTTGCTGTGATTAAGTGTAAAATATCTTGAGCTTATTATGCAAAACTTCTGCTCTATTATCCAATCAGATAAGGAAACCATTGCTGGACAGTCCTCCCCTAGGGGGCGCCATTCTTCCCGGTCCTGAGGGTTCCAAATCCATCTTTGGTATCGATGTATGTATGTCATACATATGTATATGTATATGGTGTTTTAAAATTATTGAAAACTGCCAAAGTGGCAACCCTACGCAGCAGTCTATCATAATTGTACGCAGGCTATTATCAATTTAATGTGAACGCAATATGGCCCATAGCGGCGTAATAACTATGTTATAATATCAAAGCAATAAAAAAAGCCTTTTCATGCTGTAGCAGCAAAGGTTATATATAGTATAGCGTTTTTCCAACTGCTACTACGTATGATAATAGAGAGCTTCGAAAAATAAACTTCTCAGGCTAAGTCATATTTACATGAAATATGTATCATGATTAGTTCTTGTGTCTAACAGTGGAATGATATTATACATAGTTTAATGGTGGTGCTGATGTATTTATGTTATATTGTTACGCCAGGTCTCTTGCGGGTTAGACAGCGAGCACAGATTTGACGTCCTTATTCGATACTGATGACAATGGTGATATGTATCTAAATTTATAATAATAGTGTGATTTAGCGCAGTGGCAGCCTCGGGGTTTTTAAATTCAGTCTCTTATTCCAGGGCCTGGGTTCAAAACATGGAGGGCATATTTAAAAAAAAATGTGTATTAAGATTAATATCACTTGCTATAATGGTGTAAGAAAGCATCGTGCGAAAACGCGTACACCTTAGAGTTAAAAATATAATTATCTAAGTCATGTGAAGTCTGCTAACCCGCACTTGGTGAGTGTAACAGACAATTTTAGCCATTGTATTATATTCTGAGAGGAGATCCGTGTCCAGCAGTAGAACGATAAATGGGTAAAAAAAAACATTACATACATTTAAAAACCAATAAATACGGCGAGTTTAATTCCATTACAATAATTTAAATTTTTTATTACAACTTCAAAAACTTACCTCTGCCAATTGAGTAGCGTCCCTAGCGTCAGATACGAGTCATTTCAGCAATGCAATAACGAAACTTCGACTGCAATTTACATTCGAAATTATCATTTTCATCATTACATTATTCATAGTAATATTTTATCTGCACATTTATTGATATCATTAAATATTTTTAATGATATTATACTTTACGATTATTTGATTAAAATGAAAGTAACTGAAAAATAAAATTACTTTTAGCTCTCGTAAAACTTGTGGAGGATGAATAGAATAATCCAGTCTCAGAAGAGAACATATACATTCTCGTATCTCGGATTATAATTGAAAGATATACATAATCAAACCATGTATAATTTATTACGGGTATAGTGTAGGTATTAATTTGTTCTATTTATACATGATTTTCTAAATCTGAATGGGGAATTTCTACAGTAGTTACCTACTATAAGAAGTGTATAAGTCAATATCACGCCTACAACCTCCGAAGAGCTAGGAAGAAGAGTATAGTACACTGCTACGTTTTCCCGGTTACGTTTACGTCCCACCATTGAATAGATGGTGATAGTATTTCCGTGCACGAGGCACAAATTCAAAAACCGAGACACTACTAGAAACTTCAAGATAGGAAAATCCAATACCCGCAACCCGACCTCTCGATCGCTAGTCGCGCTTACGCGCACTTGACCAACGAGACTTATATCGTAATATAATACTTAAATAATATAATATTGTATCCATCCACTAGTCGATCATCACAGAAGCATGTTGAGTCATCCGTTCGCAAGTGACGTCACTTGAATCTGAACCCTCTGCCTGCTTAAGCGCGTACAAATAAATTAATATCATGTTATGAATCGTTTTAAACAAATTGAATTCGTACGCAAACACTGTTGAACAAACATCAAATGAAAATACTTGGTCGTATTAAACCGAACAGCATCAATCTCAATGAAGCAAACACAATTTGCCGCGAAATTATATTTGTATCGTTTAATTTCGATCCAACTTCTACCAATTGGATTAATTTGAGTCAAGTTCAGTAATTACGGGCTGTTTGCATGTCGGTTTAATTGATTTGAGCGAGCGAGCGAGCGTTAGCGAATGTTTTTAACGTTTCGTCATAATTGGTTGCCGTGTTGGTGTTGTATTAGAATTTTCTGTATATTGTGATAAGTTCACCGTCTATTCCATTGTAGGACGTAAACGTCACTAGTGAAACGTGGGAGTGTACTACACTTCTCTGCCTACCCTTTTGGACAAATACAGGCGTGATATTGTTATGTGTATTGTGCTATCGATAAAAACATTTCCTTAAAAGTTTATGTTTATTTAAGTAGCGGTAAATGAAATTTATTGCCGCCCGTGGTCCATTTTTGAACGACTGCAGAGGGACTAAAGATTAGAAACTCATTCAAACAGTTCTATAGTATCTTGGTTAGGAAAGTGTTGGTAATATTTCATGTGCTGCAGGGACTTCACCCTGGTACCTAAACTCCTGATCTGCTTTTTAGGAATTCAATATGTCAAAACTGTGAACGTATGTTACTGAAACAATTGTCATAAACGAGATGATAAAAGTATAGATCAAAAAGTACCTACTTATTTTAATCATTTTATAACAATACTCTGTGTAACTAGTTTTTGGATACGATGTAAAGATATGTGGCTATAAATTTGTAGATAAATTTATAGCAAAAAATAAATACTCAGAAAGATTATACATTTTTAGCAGCAGAGTCAAACTACTTTAAAAAGCATTTAAAAAATAATACGTTTTTAAAAGATAAAACAACGCACCCAATATTTTGTTGATGTTAGTTCTTTTAAATTAATAAAGCTCACGATTCCATTTTAGATTTTCATTAACCTACTTAGTAAAGAGAACATGTTGATAACAAATCAGTTCTCACACTAAAAATGTGAACAGGGAATAAAAGGGCTTGAACAAGTGTTGTACCGGTGACGATAGTCTCGCCTTTGAGTCGTGCGTCAAATGAAGTGCCTTTGACATTTAAAAAAAAAAACAAAAAAATGTCTATGCCAGCTATTTTAAGTTCAGACAAATAAATTTCAATAAACAAGATTGTTCTTTTTTTAAATCGTCAACGGATTGAAGCATGGTTTGTGTGGTGTTCATTATGAAATGTAATGAAATAAGTGGCTGAATAAAATATGATTTAATCTCTGATCTCAAATAATGGCGTGGGTGGATGTGAGCGCCATATTTACATTTAAAAAATAATTGATTTATCATTCTTTTTTTGGTGTTGTTTTAATATATTATTATAAGTTTTGGCCCTCGCACTTTATATTGATATTTTATAGATAATGGTTATTTCTTAGATTCGTAAAATTAATAAACGAATGCACCTATATTTAGGTTATTTTTTGTTACTTTAGACTTACAGAGGTGTAGAGATTAATTTAATGTCGTTTTATTTCATTCAAGTCTGTTTAATTATCGGTATAAATGAATATACAATTAGATGTGTAATTTTTTTTTATCGTAAAGCACACTTTATGCTTCGCATTATGA
>DWME01008832.1:0-11383 GCA_018244795.1 Parelbella ahira ahira
GTTATAAACATGTTATTGTAATTAACAATATCAATCTTATGTTAGCAGAACAAACAGAAGTTGTGATTAATGATCACGGCGACGATGGAGTAACGTAAGCTTTAGAAATTTACAACTGAAGTCGTTTGGTTATATTAAAATGTTTTGTCCCAATAGTCTACTCATTATAAGTCGCCCACGCGTGAGCCGCCGCGGTGCCCACATGCGTGGCTGTGGGCTTGGAGCCATCAATTTCGTAGCAACAGAACAACGCAACCATAATCCTATTAAGTTGATTTGTAACGGTGTTTCCGTGTGGATTTAGCATGGGTAGTCCAGATGGGAGCTGGATGTGGCTCGCCGAGGACAGGTACGCCCGTAATCCCCGAAGGAGTAGGCAGAGGAGTGTAGTACACTCCCACTTACGTTTAAGTCCAATGGAATAGGTGTATATATGGTATTTTTATTATTACGAGTATATGTGATATCCTAGTGCTTAGCCGCGATCCCGCCTGATGGTAAGCGCGGACGCGTCCTAAGATCGAGTACGAATGCCTATGGTAAACCTATTGCTCATTAAACTTCAATTGGATTTTTGTTCTTTCGAGTGACTTATTATTAATCGCTTTTGCAAATGCTCAGTAACAATGACTAAGTTTGGTTTTAACCGGGGATTGTTCCACGCCTCGGATCATGAAGTCATCGTGTAGGATTTTAGTGGTTATGGGGAAAATGTCAATCATAAAATAGGTATTACTCGCTTGTTGTTTCTTTCGTGTTATTTATTTATTCGAACTCTTCATATTTACACCAGTGAGAAAATATAGTCACACACAGATAAACACATGCACGCACGCACACATTAACGCACTCACGCATGAACACACACACACACTAATCTGTAAATATTTAAGGACATAAAAGGCGACCTTATTGCTATGGAAGTGATATTCTCCAAGAAACCTTCACGTAAGAGACACCACACGATTTATTTCATACCTCATAAAATATTCGTTATAAATAAACATATAACAATAATAAATATTTTGGTCCAACATCCTCGCTGCCAACTGGTCCTACACTAAACAGAGCAGGTTCTGTGGTAACCAGACAGCTCATAAACATACATATATAATTTTTTATTACACCTTTATACATATGATTTAACATCCAGGCACAAAATAAACACATGTGCGCATCACACAAATATTTGCCACGTACGGGATAGAACCCGCAACCTCCGGTCCAACTGTCAAGGTCGTTGACAATTAGATCAACTGACTATTTACAATAATTTATTGCATTAATTCGAACTCAAATCAATAAATATGAAGGATTCAAATCCATCTGAAATCATACTAACATTCAATCGTAGGTGCGGTGCTACAGCCGCGACCACAACTGATTCAATCTAATTGATTCAAATCAATTTAGAATCATACCTAAAGTCGTAGGTGCGGTGCTACTCTTGATTGGGTACTGAGTTTGATCATTTATCTGTCGACAGGATTGTAAACAAAAACACAACGTAACATTAAGCCTGCAATCCCCGAAGTGGGAGGCAGAAGAGTGTAATATATTTCTATGTTTCGTCAATTACATTTATGTCTCATCATGTTATAAGTGCTGAGTGCACATCTAAGTTAGAAAAATTCAATAGCACCCGACCTGGAGATTGAACCCGGTCGAACATCTCGGTCGGTATTAGAGCTTGCAACCACTCGACCAACGAGGCAATAATATGTTAACGCATCATTAATATTATATTTATGAGAATAGACAAACATATTATAACTACGAGCAATTTGAATAAAAACAAATGAGTCATGTTGAAAATTAAACATGTTTGCAATACATTTCGATATTCGGCAAAAATTGTGCAAATGTGACCTCTGAAACAATATTTCTTAATTCAGATTGTGCAAATTAGGTGTGAGAATACGACAGAAATAGGCCAGCATCGGTTACCGGTTCCGATGTAACGCTGTAAAAACTTATAGCTCGATTTATGTACGGTTAGGTCAGTTTAGGGTAGGTTGGGTTAGCTAACTTAACGTAACCTTTTGTAATCTTACGGAAATCGTAAAGTTATTGGATATAATGTACATCATATTTATTTGCTTAGGTTTCGACAACATGCTCCAATGATTTGGACAGACTCCCGCCAAATAATATCCCACGCGTATAACTGTATACGTTGGTGTAGTTCCACCGTTATAGCCGATAAATATTATGTTACGAAATAAATAACTTCATCAGTCTACTCCAGTCCACTGCTGGATATAGGCCTCTCCAATAGTACGCCACCGAGCTTGATCTTTATCTCATCGCAACTGCTGCTAGCCACTCCGATAACAATTGGCTTTTATTTAACATGTTCTGGAATGGAGACCGCGTCTTGGCAAACGTAGCGTAGGATGCTCTCCAGCCAGGTGGATGGACGATATCACAAATGATATAAACTGTTTTCAAGAATGACATTACAGATTGAAATTGTCCCCTTAAAATTATCATCCTTCTTCTTCATGAACATTATTCTTATTTATATGAAGCTTCTTCCCGTCAGGAAGTTTAATCTATCACACTAGTTATGTACATCTAAATCGCAAAGCGGTGTGAACTTAACAACTTACACCAACTGGACAAACTGAGATTCTCAGTCCTATTTCAGAAGAGAGTCCAGTTCGAAATTTGCTGCAGTTATCTATAGACATTTGTCACTAGTCACTACTACCTGCTCGTAAGCCACTCTCTTCACTTAAATAGAGAAAATTGTCGTAGCAGTGGTTGAAGGCATATTCTAAGTCACTACGGCATTTATAATATCAATAACGATATAAACATTGTCAAGTATATTGCTGATTTGTGTCTCTTACAATCATTCATGATCAGCTCATAAATATTTATGATACGATAGGCATTGCTCGTATGCATTTCGTAAGAGCCGAGATAAAGATTGTGAGGTATTTCCAATGCATATTGGCAGTTCGCCAGTGGTTGTTACCGTTTACTTCACACCTGATCTATTCGGTCCACTAGTTCATTTGGTCCGTTGAAATATTGCACCTGAACGGTCGTCTTCATATGTCTATTTTAAAACGTTGCCGTTCATATGCGTTCCAATTTATTTTTCCTATAGTCGACTTGTTTAAATTTCCGATACTCTGCTAATTTGTACGTTTTTATTACCTATTTATTTCTTAGGTGAAGTTCTCAAACTTGTCATATTGATCCATCTTAGTAACCTAAAATTATTAAATTAGCTTGTATTTTAAGTGGACTTGTCTCATTACGTAAATCAAAATTCACGTCTTGTAGTCACATTCATAACCTCTAAAGCAACAAGAAATTGTGAATGCAGTGAAGATAAATATGTATGTACAAAAGAAAAGGTCCATTGTCTTCAATGTTGTAACTCGCGGTTCTGTAATGGAAGTACCATTACAAAATAGCATAGAATCCATACCCTATTCAGCTCCACCAGTATCAGGTAGCAAGCGCCTCCGCTGCGGAAGCGGTGGGCGGAACGCTCGCCCACTCGACGCTTGAGCAGCGACAATCCGCATCGCTTGTGTCACCAATACCGATATAATAAGGATCGATGCGAATTCCTACCAATATTTTTTTTCACTGTTACCAACTCGTGCCACCCACACTACCCACCTTCAGTATTGTACGCTATTTCACGAACAGAATATCAACAAACGTAATCTAGCAAATGAGATATTTGATTATAAAATCAGTGATTCATAGCATGTAAGAAGTCTTGAAGAAGAACAAGATGTACATAAAAGATAAGAGTTATACGTAAAGTTTTGTAGTCCGCTAAATTTAGTAATAAAATTACCTGCTGTCAGTCATGCCCAACTCACTAACTGACAGTTACGTCGAAACGGCGATGCAACTATAAATATGCATCGTGCAACCGTAAATGTATGCGCTTCATCCATTAACCAGCAGTAGCGGTTCATAGTAAACAAACAGAATCTTTAGATCTATGCATATATGGATGCCTAGAAAGCATTCAACATCGTACCCTTTAAGGTACGGTAATGTCAGTCAATCCACGCATATTCGCTACGGCAGAAACCTTTCTGTAATCATAAGATACGGATATAATCGCTACGTGAAACTAGCTAACTTTGAGCAGACATTTAGACGTTCCTAAGAAAAGGAGTGCCTCAGGGGGCCTCCTTAGGGCTGATACTATTGTTACTGCTACTACAAGACTATGTTGTAATTGTTTATCATTATAAATACTATTTCTACTAAAATGACGTAAATAATAGTTACATTTTTATAATGCACAGAATCTTGTCATAATCTAAAATCGGCTTCCGCAAAGTAAATCATTGGAACATAAACAAAAACCGAGACGTCAGTTTGTTTTGCTTCTGTTTGCTTTACGAGACTTTTAAGTTTTATTTTCTATAAGTCCAAATAGCGGTTCGGTTTAATTACTTTGCTTGTTTTATATTTGCCATGCTCATAGTAAAGCGTGAGTACACAGTATCTCCACTTTATTATGCAAGCAACTTTGTCATCTATGACGTTCAGTTACAGTTTGTTTTTGTCTACGTCCGGCTGATTTCTAACTTGCAGCCTGTTTGTTAATATAGCAATATACAGATGTTTGAAAGGCAAAGTGCAATCTATGTCATTGCAACTAACAGCAGTGGCATAGTATAACGGAGTACGTAGACTTCCGGCAGCATGGTTTTACACTGTTGAAAATGGGTCAGACAGAACACACGTTTTAATATCTATTTGTTTTGAGATTGAGGTACAGGTGTAATTAACGCATGGTAGAGTTTTAAATTACATGAATAAACTGTTTCATACAAATCTTAATGGCAATCGATTTCATATTTAATAACGTTACTTTGGATGCGAAGTACCGAAGATCGAGCTCAATGACGTGCCAATGGAGAGGCCTATGTCCCGCAGTGGACGGGAGTAGGCTGATGGTGATGATGATTATGAAGATGAAAGTTACATTCAGTATTCAAAGCCTTATAATTTTCTTTGTTAAATATTCAGTATTCTATTGCACTACGTAGCATTGCAATATTACCATACAATGGTAGAGTGAGTTCATTATTTTTCGTTTCTCAATAAGTGTATGGAATTTAATCAGAACTTAGTGTAATTAATGCATTTTGAATGATCTCCACTGACAATGCAGTATTTACAAAGTGGTCTGCTTATATTTAGACGTCACAACAACGCTCCGTCGTCGAGACGTCGCCGGCGGCGCATGAACTGTCGCGCCATGTCAGAAATAAACAATCTTGCTCCACATAACAGCCGATAAAACCGAGAATCTAATTAATTTGTTGTAACATGCGAACATTCAGCTTTTATAAGAACTGATGTCCGACATGTTTTTAAAACTCCTATTTTCAATAACATTGTACGCCTTGATAACAAAACAGTAACATTAATAATTCGTAGTGGATTCCAAGTAATCCCGCTGTTTTCACTGTGTCGCCGACCGTATTCACTGTATGAATACAGAACTACTCAAATCGTTCCGTATATGTTAACAGTACATGTGTTGGCGCCTTGTCATTGACTGTACCACCGATTAAGGTAACGTACGACGATTTGAATAATTAATCAGCGGCAAGCCTCGTCATATTAGCGTTCGGTTCGTTAATACGGCTCGCCGTCATTGAGATCTTAGACTCTTTAAATATAATACGACCTTGTCTCATCGTACTGTGTTATCTTTTAATTCGTTCTTATCTCTAAATCTATATTTAATTTGGTTTAAATTATGCAAGCAGCTTAGTGTTTGCATTGTGCGTTATCTTCAATGAATATGTGGATATTTTGCTTTTAAATGTTTCGAGTATCTCTATGCATAATTAAATAATGATCAGACTCCGGTTCGACCTCATTCCAATTAGCGGGAGCTCATGATAAAGACCTGCGGATACGGCTGAAACTAGTCCGGCTGTCCTGAAAAACTATATGTGAGTTAAGCTGTTACATAATTTCAGTAACAGTATATGAATGGTTGGATAAATACTTTATGAAATAAAAAAAATGGAAAATTGAAAAATATTTGGGCTTCCGATTATTTTCGCTTCACAGTTCCAAAATAATAGTTTATTTATATACAGTACAATATCGTGATTTTACGAGGCGTTGGAATACTTGCCGAATTTAAATATCGAAGCATTCCAAGAAACTGAAGTTTATTATAGCCGACACAGGAAAATTACAATACATACATAGAAATGTTACTTATATACATGAATAAGGCAGATGAAAAATAACGATATTAAAAAGTTGTCATAGAAATGACAAATATCAAACGTTTGAAGGTGTATAGCAACAGGAAATCACATGCACTGTGAAACAAGGAGTAATTTTATGTGGCGGTCGCAAGAACGCAAGACAGAGCTGAGAACGATTATAGGAGCGGACGCGTCACATCTGAGGATGCCGGTGATTTTCATTGTCACTTCAACCGTAATCATTACGATGATGAGAAATTCTTGACCTATGATGTAACGTTCATAAGATTATGAAGCACATCAACCTAAAATATATTAGTTCTGAGGTTAGTAATTTTTAAGATGTTCAAAGTATTAATTTAGTTAATTTCGTTTGGAGATAAATTATGTGAGATATTTGGGATTAGTAGTAACATCATTCCCTTTTTTTTACAAAATCCTTTCATTTCTGTTTGATTTGTTCTTTTTGAAATTTTGTTATCAAAAATGTTAAATGTTTTTGGCTCGATCATGAGCGCTGGGAATACTATGCGAAATAAATGTTTAATTTCTATCTTTATGTCTCATCAAGGAATCGATTAAAAATATTTTATAAAGAAATTAACATAGAATATGTAAAAATATTTTTATTTCTTGAACAAATCTACATATATTGCCTGTGAAGGCGCCAGATAGCCTTGTATATGAAGACCATTTATGTCATTTAGATTGTCTTGATGGAGGTTATATTAAATCCATTCGTATGCTACATACATATGTATATGTATCCATGTGTTTATTCTCTGTTATTTACATATTATATATAAAGCATACATAACATTAAATGACCTTGACAGGAGTGTTGTTACAAAATTATCAGATTCATCTACATTTATTTCATTATCAGTGGATTTATTGCACTTCACTCACAGCAATCTCTAGTTGGAAGATAAGCTCAGCAATATCAGTGTGTTTATAATAAAATCAATCCAGATGTTTGCAAGCATTGCCCCTCGCAACAGAGGTGACCTTACAATATTAACAAATATGAACGTTTCGTGACTCATTCGTTTACTGTGAACTGTTCGCCCAGTACATTGTCGACCGTGTCGTTTTCCTCTGGCTTCGCTGGTTCATGATTTGCATTTATGCTTCTCTAGGTTTCGCTCCCTACTTCGCAAACATTTAAATTTGCATCTCGTTGCTTTTACAAGGCGAAGTTTACTTAATTTTTCCGATAAAGGAAGAGAATGATGAGTGTAGATAATGCGCGAAATGTTTGCCAGGCTAGAGTTATTTGGTACTCGTTGCTCCCTGTCTAATCCATAATAAGCTTGACCTGACGATATTGTAATATTTCCTCGATGATCTATTAGAAAATTCCGAGAATTTCGACCAAAATGCCATCAATAAAGTTACACAAATATATTTAGACTGTGTAAAGTAGGCTACGAAAACACTGTAAACAATGCTACAACAGCAAGTTATTACAGTTTAAAGCTGCGTGCTGCCCGGTTACAGTTTACGAGCGGCAGTAAAATACTGCCATTAAACTCTACATAGCATCTATTAAACTCAATGGATGAAGAACTCTAAGTTCATCAGTCCGCTGGTGGCCGTTTGTCATCCCGTTTTGCTCTTTATCTGACTTTCCCTCTTTCTCTATTGTAACATTTAGAGGGTTGATTAAATTTTTCACTCTTTCATTTATAGGTACATTTATGTAGTTTTCTTTTCATATTGCAACGTCTTAAATTTAATAAATTGCAATGACTGTCGAAATGAGCAGCATATTTCAGCAGTTATTATTGAAAAAAAGTCGAAAATAGGTGTGCCATCATTTTAATCTGGTCGGATCGATCCGAAAATGTACGCCGGTTAAGCTATTACACAATTTAACCTTGTGAAAGATATTCGGAAAAAACGAAATAGATTTTGGTGATACCGTGATTCATCGCTTAACGGTGTAATTAGATTTACAATTTGTGCGTCTGACGATGCCCCTTAAACCAGCTTCAGTGTGAGTCATGCGTCGACGGAAGCAAAGTGAACGTTCACGACCGGCGTCGCCCAATACAAGTTGAGCCATCGCGTTCCCTTTTAAGCTCTTGTAAATATTGATGGCAAGGTAAGATATTACCAGTTCGAGGGGTCATCTAACGCGCCGGCTCATGTGCACTGCCACTGATGACGTCACGGGGCTACTGATCGCTTTCTAGCCTTTTTTCTCGTGTCATCGACGACCCGTAACGTTGCTCAGACCGGATGATATGATTTTTTTGTTCCCACTCGTCTTATCTCAATATGGTCTGGGGAAAAATTCTTACCTTGGATGAAGTACTGAATAATCATGACGCGCCGATGATGACATTTTAAAGATTCTTTTTTGAAGATTTTGGTTGCATTTTTTGGTTCTCAAATTTTAACATTTTTGTCTATCTCCAATTTTAAGCAGCGCTCGCATAACAACTATGTATTTCATGGACCAGTGCCAAATTATTATGAACAATTTGTTTATTAATAGCTATTATAGTTCTAGGAAGTTTTCTAACTATGCTAGTTACCAAGTTGTTATTCAATTCCATTTGTGTAACGCGGCCGTTGTTCGCCATAAAGGAAATGACACTTTTCTCAATTTTCCTTACAGAGTTTAAGAAGGATTGGTCCGACCACGCTCTCTGGTGGCCGACGCGCAACAAATGGCTGTCAAGACCAAAGCACACCCTCGACCAGTACAGCGTCCACGCAGACGCCGCCCTCCACTTCACACCGATGCACAAACCCCTCCGGATTCAGTTGCCAGACCTCAGATACATCGACTGCAAGATTGACTTCTCCATCGAGACCTTCAGCGCCGTTGTACAACTCGGCAAAAGTCTCGGTAAGTTGCGAATTCGATTTCTGCTATATCCTACATTAAAAGCACCGTATTTATATTTGGACGAAGTTTCTAGAGTTGACTAGTCGAGTCGCAAGTTGACTGCCTCATTGGTTGAGTGGTTGCAAGCGCAACTGCCGATCGGGAGATCCTAAGTTCGAATCCCGGGTCGGATACTATTGGATTTGTATAGTTTGGAATTTCTAGTAGTGGCTCGGAGTCTGAAATTGTGCCCGGTGTATAGCAATAGGTTTTCCACCTATTCCATGGGACGTAAACGTAACTGGTGAACCGTGGAAATGTACTACACTCCTCTATCTACCCCTTCCGGGATTACAGGCGTGATGTTACGTTTCTCGAGTTCAATGTAATATTCAAATATTTCTCATCGTTTAATAAGTGACAAAAAAAAAATACTTAGTTTGAGTCGTCTTGTCAGCGTTTGCCTACCACCAGCTACCTTAAATAGAAATACTGGTATTCAACGGCATCTATGCATATTATGTGTAGCAGAGATGGTTTAATTGGAGAACATTGCACGAATTGCTACATTTCAGTACAATAGGTTCTGATCATAGTTTAATAGCCAAGAGTTTTAAATGTCCTTCGGAATAACAATACTATGTCTTATCGAAGTTAATCTTGAACAATTTTACACTCGCACGACCTTACTATGAATGCTTAAGCGTTGCGATATATCACGTACGCTTAAAATTTGGTCCAATACATTTCCATTTTGTAAAGTCCAATACGTTTCAATTTCCCAAAGTCCAATATACATATTTGCATTTTCTAAAGTCCTATATGTTTCCATTGTCCAAAGTCCAATATATTTCCATTTTCCAGAGTTCAATACGTTTCTATTTTCCAATGTCCAGCACGTTTCCGTCTACAATGTCCATTGTCCACATATCACTAAACACGCTGTTAACCCGACCAAGTTACGCTATGTCCGTACATACATACATACATACATACATACATACATACATACATATGTACGCGAGCACCTAATGCGGTTATCTGTTTTACGACACAGCTTTACTGTCTGCCCAACATTGGAGAGAGTTACATGAACATTAATAAGTTTATTTCGATTGTGTTTTGTATTCGAATGTTATGTTACACAAAGCTATCGATATCCTAAATTTACTACGTGTATTTTCAATGTTGTTCGTTTTATTTCGTTTTTTTTTGGTTAACTTTTTAATGCAACGTAAATAGTAAACAGAATGTATTATTTAACTGTACGAATCATGAATTTTTTTGAAAGTCAATATAATACATATTGCGGCAACAATGTAACTAACATGTCTATAGATCTAGATATAGATATAAGTAGATATATCTGTCTATAAGTATTTAATGTCTATGAGTAACAGATGAACACACAGCGACACGTAGTTACTGTTTAAAACATTAGTATTTTCGATGGATTTTACTTTCGATCTGAAATATGGCTAACGATCTAAAAAGACCGGTCTGACCTATTCGTTGTGAACGATACAAATATACGTGCAATTCATTTAAAACATCAAATTCTATATAAACATATTATATTTATATATGCATGTATATATGTACCTGTGTACATTGTCAGCTGTCAGAATTTCTTCGAGCCTGCTTTGGAATCTAATGGCCGTGTGTGGATGTCCCAAGATGTTTATATGTCTCTTTATTTACTCATTAACAGGTATACGTCATCCAGAAGAATTATCACTGTGCTATCCATTGGAACCGTCCCACTTGAAGCAGAACTATCAGAATTTAAAGGAAGCGAAGAGGATAAAGTCCACGCAACCACCAGATACGAATACATTCATAGCGGCCACCAGAGGATCCTCGAACAGCTTGGACAGGAGCTTGCCGTGCCCAGCCACGCCGCCACCTCCGCGGTCCCTGTCAGCCACGCCAGTAGCTTCACAACAGGTGACCAATTTTCCATTACTCTGATCACTCCTCAGCGAATATTTTAACGTTAATTTTTACGATACTCTGAAAATAACTTTACAAATGTATACTCCTTCATGTTATGTTATATCGTCACGCCAGGTTCATTACGTAGTAGGCAAAGACCACTGACTACAAAATATATAGATACCCTTGCAGACCTGACGTGCCTACTTCTTCATCATTCATTACTCTTTTCATACCTTCATATATTTGTGTTATTATTGAGACCGCGACTTGGCAAACGTAGCGCAGGACACCCTCCAGCTAGGTGGAGTGACGATATACGCAAAGTGGCTGGCAGTGGTTGGATGCGAAGAGCTGGAGATCGAGCTCAGTGGTGTGCCATTGG
>DWME01008833.1:0-11383 GCA_018244795.1 Parelbella ahira ahira
GCGGCATTCCTGTTTTAGGATGTAATATGTGACCTTAACATTTAGCCACATAAGATTTAATTGTAACTTATTTTTTTTCATACCTTTAAAATATTAAATTTCTCTAGTAATAATATTATCTGTAGATATTGTCTTAATTAGATATACATTACGCGTTAAATACTCGCAGTAGGTATTTGGAATGAAAATGAAAAATAATATATCACATGTAAATTAAGCAATGGCTGGTAAAATTATATTTAAAATTAATCCCACATTAGAAACGGCGAGTTAAATGTTATTTTATAACGGCCCCAAGGTCCGGCGGGTCAAGCCGAACTAAACCGAACTGGACGATCCTGCATTAGCATATCCCACGACCCGAGAAATATTAGGTAAGTATCCCTCACCTCCATATTATGTATCTTTATACTATATATTTTATACGAAATTGAAACTTAATATCACCTCAATAAAGTTTAGTATTGCGTGTACATATAAAGCCGCATGGATCAACTTGGCGGCGAGACGGGCAACGTATTCGCCGCTGAACGTTTTGAGTGTTATTAATATTTCATGAGCGTTACTACTGGGGATGGTTTTCACGCTCGATTGGAGCACTATGAGCGAGTGGCGGCGAGATGAGTTCGGATCGAGCGCGGGGGTGCGCACCGGCTCTTTGAATACTACATAGTTCTTAATGCGCGTTGTCTTTTGATCTCGCGTACCGAGTTTGGAGATATGGTCGTTTTACGCTAATTAAACGGCGTTTGTTTTGAAATCATTTATAAAATAGGTCGTTATGAAATTAGTCATATCATTCAGGAGGCTGACGATGATTCGTTACTCGAAATAAAATGATAATAATAATAATAATAACAATTAAATTTGAAAAAAACAATATTATTATTGATCCATAGGAGAGCAACTTATTGTGTACATGTGTACTAGAAAACTATTGTAATTATCAATTTATGTATCGTGAATTTTATTGTCTATACTTGGAAAGTATTACAGTATCAGTCTATTAATGAAGCGTTCTGTACATGCAGAAAAGTGGTTCACTAAAAGGCTATACACATCAAACGACGAAATAGCTCTAATTGTAACAATTTAAAAAAGAAAACCTTTTCAACATTACCCACAGTGCATTTGCAATCCTTTCAGAGAATATACGGTCGCTGTCTACTTCAGAGAACTTAAAAGATCTAAATTTAATTCGAATGTCTCTTGTTCGTGCAAGTCGCATCGAAGTTTTGTCAAAGGTCGAATGAACAAAGAGCATGACAACTTCAACATTCATCTCTATGTACAATTTACAATGAGATCAATTCCAATGTAGCTAGCTCTCTTGACATTGTGCACGCAAATGTGTTCGAAAGTAAATAACATTACTGGACGCCACTATCGCGATAATGTGTATGGCCGTTCAACTTTGGGAAGGTCAAGAGATAGAACGAATGTCGTTTATGTACTGGAAATCGGAATCGAATGGAACCAAGTAATATGGGGGTATAACTTTAAAGTAAAAAAGCCATGGATCGTATCTTGAGACTTGACAATGGTATGTAGGTTTATTATTTTGTAAATTAGATGAGATATCTTATTTAATATACCGATTTTGCAACTGCGAATACCTATATGGTGTTGTTGACTCAACTACCTCCACCTTTGATCGTGAAACTGTTGGATAGGGCTTTCATATCGTTGTGTCCTTGTTATGAAATAATTGAAAACCATACTCTATTATGCTGACAAAGTGAGGGTTTTCAGCTCAGACAAAGTGAGCTTTTTACACACTTTAGAAAATATTACGGATAATTCTGAAGCATTTAGAGTTCTTCATAATGTTTTTTTCTATATTAGTCAATTAGAACGAGCGTTTCAGACCTTAGACCCTCGTAGTAATCATCATTATCATTACCCTCTAGCGTTTCACTGATAGATAATGTATAGTTCTTTTTCAAGGTGGCACTGAATCGTCAGTAGATTTAAATAGGCTGCTACTACCTGGCTTTCTTGTATTATTGAATCTAACGAGTCTCTGGTGTAGTGTCTAATACACATAGCTGCCACGCTGCTGTATATCCAATAAGTCGTATATCGGAATATTATCATTAAGATCGTATTTCAGTCATAAAGATCAAATACTGTTACGAAAGCGTAAGGCTTCTGGATCCTGGCGATGTACTTAGAGCGGGCAGGAAATTACTTGCCGAAGATCTTTGAACATACAAAATACCTACTGAAGCTATACATAAAACAGTCTACGTCAGTCTTTTTCGTGAAACCTTTTGGTAGAATCTATCGTACAGAATTCGACAACAAAGGTACTGAAGGTATGCTCCTGTCACGAAAGTGCCAGCCATGTTATGATCTTCGCTCAGAGGTGTTTCTATGACGATAATATGACAAGGGCTTGGTTGAATGATGACGCGAAAAATCTTCACATCGGCTAACGTTTGTAGCAGGAATTCCTTTGGCTTCATGTTTAATATTTTACAAAGCAGACTATGAGAAGGGACAATATGGCTTTAACCGTTCTTATTCCGAGAGCCGTATCCAACATTGTTACGATAATAGGCTTGATATTGATGAATAGAAGCTGTAATATACATATGATGTAATGTATCCTGTGCATAAAAGTAATTTCGACTAATTTTCAAGAGCCAATGCATGTGTGCTGGATGAAGACTACGACCTTGATTGACTAGGTTATTGTAAATAATATCCATCAGTGACTTCTGAAATAAGTAGGCAATAACTTCAATATAAGTGCTGAGAAATTGGTATCGTACAGTAATGATAACGCGCAGAACGGATGGGATTTGGATTGTTAAGTCAGAGTGCTTATTACTAAGTCCCAAAGCTAGTAAGCTAGTTCATTAAGGTAGAATCGATCTCGACAGCCAATCGTTTTAGTCCCGGAGGCTTCGAACATACAACAAATGATCAGTCGAACGATCATTGAATACTAAAGAGAAATTAACACTACAAAATAGGAAGAGATAAGTTTTAAAGAGATAATCACATCAGGAGTTATAAGAGATTGCAAGTTCCATCTTGGAAGTCCATGCCACCCGTGGTTGATCCTGCTATTAATAGACGAGGCACTAACGACCATCTCATCGCGGTGTAGCGCAGCCTACCTAGGCACGACTAAATGCCCCGCCACCGAACGGAAGTAGCGCAGGTGGCGCGAGAAGTCGTGCTCCGAGATCCCCCAACCATTAGCCTATCGTAAAAAAAAACCTTTTGGAGAGGCCTATGACCAGCTATGGACTAATACAGGCTGATATAAATGAATCTAGAGCGTAGATTTAGTAAAAACAAGCAAGCAAGATTCTGAAAAAAAATCGGAAGTAAAGTTCATTAAAATCTTTAAATATTGAAAACATATACTTAATCTAAACACATCCGCGTCTCGAGTGAGTTTAACGTTGCATCTTATATGCAAATGCGTTGCTGACGTTATCTCCAAGGGGATTGGCTCCACAGCGCGGGATTCAATTACGTACGTTTGAGGACAGAGCAGCTGCAGCACAGAAACTCAATGTTTATTGACATCCCGCATTTTTAACGCAGTAGAATCTTCTCGATGGAGACCTGTTGGAGAATGAAGGTTTTTTTCTTCTTAGCAATTCGTGCTTTTGTTGAGTATCACACCATACATTAAGCCATGAGGTCATAGAAACCTCCATATACATCATACCTGTTTTTGTTAATTATAATATACGTACCTACCCTACATAAGGTAGTATTTATTATTATATTATTGCTTTTTCTTTTTTAGTATTTGTTTTAGTTTTATATGTTTATTTATTACCTGTCTGTGTGTACCACAATATGTGAGTGTGAATTTTTTTTTTAATTTCACGTGTACACGATATCTCTGTCACCAAATTATTCTGTATTCTACTTGATGCAAACACCCGTTTTAGTGTACGGCCACCTCTTTTACTTGTATCTTAGAAAATGAAAGAACTTGATGAATGACTGAATTATCACGATACTTGTTCGGTTATGCCTTCAATCTTTCTAGACTATGAGTGACATAGAAATTAAGAAACCGTGACTACTCCTGGTATACAGGTCACAAGGAATTTTAAATTAGTTCTTGGGAGTAGCAGCACATTTGAAACAGATCGTAGTTAAACTTCTTGTTTTGTCTTCAAAATCGACAAGTTTTTGCAAAAAGAGTGACGAATGTAGAAGTACGTAAGAAAGAAATATGCATGATATTAAAGATGACTAAATATGATATTATGTTAGAAAAACTGAGTAGTGAGTTTTGACTCTGATCCGGAAATCGAAGCCAGGACCTCTCATAGCATATACTATTTTTTAAAATCATTCATTAGCATTAGTACTTCAACCATTCACAATGAAGCAGCGTGACGAGGCACGCTCCAGAGCTTCCGCGTTTACAGGTATGATCGGTGTCTAAAAGCAATACCTGTATAAAAATAGTTTAAGCCAAGATTGGACGCAGGTGACCTCTGCTAGTAACCATAACAAAAAAACCATTCAATTACTATTCCAATAAATACAAAGATGGTCATAAAAGAGTCAAAATTAGTATCAGTTATAAAATTTAGTTTTATTTCCAATATACGTAAGTTACCTACACGTAAGAAAAAGCACTCGACGGCCTCAATGTACGAAGTATCGAATGAGACAAAGGAGCGCGATCCACAGATTGCAATATAACAGCGTTACTCTTTTCCTATTTACATAAATAAAGTGCAGCGCTCCTATAAAATGCATCTCGCTGTACAACTCTGAAGGACTTTAGAATCACTTGAAATTCTAAAAGAAAATCGTCAAAGCTCTATATTGCCTAGCTCGCTCGTGGCTGCTAAAATCGCGTTTTCTGATGTTCTTTTAGGTTTTTATTCATCTATATTCATTTACAACCTATCTGTCAAATGTTTTTGATATCATACATGCATCCTTACAAAGCGTTTCATTATTATTTTATTTTTCATGCTTTTGTTGTTAACTCACTACAGGTACGTACTACGCACTACGTCACGGACAGTTACAACCAACCTTATATATAAATTGTTCTCTACGGTCACACATGACATTGTTAAAGTCTTATAGAACGCTTCTGTTTCATCTTATTGTCTATAACCTAATTTCAGGGTACTAAGCGTGTTAGGTCTGCTCAAAGAATAATTTTGTATAAATGTTGCTTAATTAGGAAATTGTATGTTTTGTCATCATCGTCATCAGATTGTCTAAGTTCACTGCTAGACATTGATCTTTTCTGAATGATTTTTGCCCATAGTTCCCGTGCTAGCATACGGTTAGGGTATCGCAAAGTATGGCATCTCGCACCAAACAACCTACTGTCTGTCGGCGGCCAGGGCTTATAGGCGTGCTTAAACAGCGCCATACCACGATCAGCCAGCG
This sequence comes from Parelbella ahira ahira, assembly GCA_018244795.1. Classification (NCBI taxonomy): domain Eukaryota; kingdom Metazoa; phylum Arthropoda; class Insecta; order Lepidoptera; family Hesperiidae; genus Parelbella; species Parelbella ahira. Next base: position 5,398 of record DWME01008833.1, read on the forward strand.
CCGGGTCTAGTTGTCTGTAATGATAGGGGATTGGAGGATATATTCTTTCTCTGCCCCTACAGGGATACGTTTAAGCCTACATTCTTGTACATAGACTGCCTAGTTGGTCGAGCAGTTGCAAGCGCGACTGCCGATCGGGAGGTCCTGGGTTCAAATCCCGGGTCGGGTGCTACTAGATTTTTCTAATTTAGAATTTCTAGTAGTGACTCGGAGTCTGGAATTGTGCCCGGGGTATGGCAACAGGCTCACCACCTATTCCATAGGACTTAAACGTAACTGGTGAAACGTGGGAGTGTACTACACTCCTCTGCCTACCGCTTCGAGAATTATAGGCGTGGTAATACTCATTTAATGTAATTATTCAATATAATTTCCAATTGTGTGCACTGCTTAACGAATTAATTTAAGTTCGCAGCAACAGTGGTTAAAGTTTACGAGGCGAGTGTTGGGCCGAGATAAATGTGGGAGGAAGAACAACTTAGGGTATATTTATAAAATAGTTAGCGCTTACAGTTTCTCCGCTAAATATCTTATAAGTACTCGCCATTGTGTAAGCTAGATGTCTTTTTAGATGTAGATGTCTTTTTCTTTAAGGAAAATAATATTTCTTTTGCAATTATCTATCAACGAACTTCCTGTTGGACAAAGAAATCCTAAGAAGAATTATCGTATAGGAAGTTGGTTGATAGAAAATAGTAAATGTCTTAGAATTTCCATAGTTCTTATTAGAGCGGCTGGAGTATGTCATTACGACACGTCGTCAATCTATCCCAGTCCACTGCTGGTCTTAGGCCTCCCACAACAGTGCAATTGGCCCCTCGAGTATGTCATATAGTTTCGAATTTTATTATATACGTTATATTAAATAAATGCTTTGATTCCAGAGCAATAGTTATTCTGATTGTAATGTAGACAAATTATTTGGGACAGCGCCACGCTGCGGTCAAATTGCGTAACTCGACCACAAATTACTGGTCAACGACGACTTCGACCTGGTTATATGGAACTATTTATATATTTTATTATTACTTGGTTGATTTATATATGAACAGTTAATTGGCTTATAAATGAAAGGAACTTCGCAGGAAATAGGAGGCTTAAAATACTTTTTGCTCTATTGGCCCAGTGGTTGGTGGTGGCCCTTCTTGTTCAGTCGAGGATTATGGGATCTATTTCCATCTTGGACAAATATTTGTGTGATGAGTACAAGTGTAAGTTCTGTCTGTCACATATAGATATTTATTAAATATAATGGTGCGTCGTAATACTTAAAAATGTAATTTAAAAATATGAATTATTTAAAAATGTACATACCTAGACATATGTATGTATATTCCGATACTATAAAAAATATTGAAAAATGTAAGGGCGGTTTCAGAGGTCCATTTAATAATACGTATTTTGTTGTGTATAAATACTCCTGTGATTAAATCTTTTTATTAAATTTCCGTATAAAATACTTACGAAAATACTGACGAATTCAGCCGTTAGCTTCGCTGAACAGTAGATTCTGCATTATCTAAATAAAGAATCTGTCTACCTAAAGCAGAGTCAGTGTTATTTGTCCATCAAAGATTAGCATACTTTGAAATAGACTACAAAAAAAATATAACGTAATATTGCGTCAATAATCCCTGAAGCGGTAGACAGAGGAGTGTAGTACCCTCCCACGTTTCATCAGTTACGTTTACGTCCCATGGAATAGGTGGTGACCTTATTGCCATATACCGGGCACGGATAGAATCTATTCCAACTAGGATCTAAACAGATTATGTAAGGACCTTTAAAATAATAGGACCCACCGGACGACACATAAACTATACAAAACGAACCCAAATTAACATTCATGGCAATCCCTTGACGCATTTTAATTATAACTCAAACGGGTGAATAAACATGAACGAAATTTTCTAACGTGTAATATCTCAAACTATTTACCTTTGCGCTGGTAATGATATCTGGAAAGGGTTTTATTAAGAGATCTGGTTGTTACCAACATGTCCTACTGACCCTGAATAAGACTGAAGGAATATTAGTATTAAATAAAACAATAATAATAACATGCCCATTTGTTATTCCGCTATAGAATATGGGTCTCCTCTCAAATTAAGAGGGTTCAAATCCAGCTCGAGCACCTCTTTACAAAAGTGCGCTTTAAGTTTAAATATCACTTGCTAACGGTGAATGAAAACGTCGTGAGGAAACCTGCAAAATCATAACATCACGCCTGTAATCCCTGAAGGGGTAGACAGAGGAGTGTAGAACACTTCCAAGTGTCACTAGTTAGTCCCATGGAATAGGTGATGAGTCTGTTGCCATACACCGGGCACGGATCCAGACTTGTCAGTGCCAAAAATTTTAAATTGAAAAAATCCAATAGTAGGTACCCTGCCCAGGATTTGAACCCAGGACCTTCTGATCGGCAGTCGCGTTTTCGACCGTTTGACAAACGAGGCAGTTATTTGTATATTTTGTTATAATTATCGCCTTTCCCCTTTTTATTAGATACCACTTAAACACTGTGTGTAACAACTTTTAAAAATTCCGTTTGTTACCTCTTGTTTCTATATTGTTAAAAATATCATAACTTTGGATTTTTATCACTTTTTAATTATCACATTTAAATCTTTATGTAACTCCGCTTTTCACCTTTTCCATTGTAACATTATTGTTATTAGTGCGCAAGTAAATGTATTTTCTGTCTTTCTTTGTCTCTCTTTCTATCTTTCTTTGCGTCTCTTCTATCATTCTTCTTGATAAAACTCTGCCTTCACAAAGCTGGAGATATGCTGAGTGTTATCGTATCGCATCGCACCATCGCCGCCCAATTTGGCGCGCGTTCTTTTATAATGAGTCCGACGTGCTCACTGCGTCACTTCGTATTTAGTGACGAGCAAAATTTCTGCTGATCCCAAGAAAACAAAGACAGGGACTGGAGTTTTTTTAATGGTAAATATTGAATATCAGGTTCTTTTCCAGAAGTAGGACGGATTCTGGAATCGTGTCCGGTGTATAGCAATATGCTCCCTATTTCATGGGACGTATGACAACTGGTGCAATATATATGCAATGTGGGAGTATATTACTTTCCTCTGCCTACCCCTTCGAGATGTATACAACACTCCTCTGCCTACCTCTTCGGTAATTACAGGCGTGATGTTACGTTAAAAAAGTTTCGATCATCTAATTTGCCGCACAGTTCTTTGAACTATATTTGTATTGTAACTGGTTTTAAACTGTATTGTTGCTTTCATTTTTTTATTTTATATTGTGTTGTGTTCTTTTTTTCATGTATCTAATTTTCTATTTGAATTCTGTTGTACCTGAATATGTGCCGAATTGTTATGCGAAAATGTTATTTTCTTTGTTTTGTTTCTTTCTTTCTAATTTCGCAGTAACTGTTAGATAGTTTTAATACGGCAGTTACGGTCGCGTGCAGGCGTGATGTTACGTTTGTGCTATGTAAAGAAAGTTATACTAAAAAAAAAGAAAATCACTAGGCTACTCACCTATTGCATAGGACGTAATCGTAACTGGTGAAACGTGGGAGTGTACTACGTTCCTATGTTTACCCCTTCGGGGATCAAAGGCGTCATGTTACGTTGTTACAATTGTTGAGTTACAAATACTTGTATCAATCACAACAATATACGCAATGGAAATTATTCCCATTGACCTATATTACAAATAATAATATTTCTTAGAAAATAGAATAGAAAATTTTGTGCTGGAATTCATCATCACCAACCATTTTATCGTTGGACTGACAGTTATACACGAGTCTCCTCTCAGAACGAGAAGTGTAATTATTCCGGGAAAAATTTCCTAGTCCCCATGACCTCCGTGCTCAAAGCAAGTTCGGGCATATGCCCATAAGCGAATCTAATTCGGCTGGCCATTAATTGTACATTACTGGGAGAGCTACACGAACCAACACTCTTCGCCCCATAAAAATGTATTTACTAAATGTTCGGCCACATTATCTATACTTATGCAATACACCGCTCGCTAAGTTGCTTTCTATTTAATATACATGTATATATATTTCTATATAAAATACGAAAATATATTCGCCAACGTAAACCAGAACCTGATCGCTCTTTATGCAAACGCGTAGTGGATCAACATAGTGGAATACGCTCCAGCCATCCAGCGATAGCTGCCAACACATACTAAATTATTATCATCATCATTAGCTTTTAGATGTCCACTGCTGGGCATAGGCCTACCCATACCAAATAGGCAGACCAAAAAGTGACTGCAGTCATAATTATTCCCATCTGAAGTTCCATTTCTTGTAGCCATTCATTACGCTTTTCCAAAAATCCCTTCAGAGCAAACGGCGATAAGCGCAGATGAAAGCACTGCATTTCGCCGAAACAATGGCCACGGAACACCCCGACGCGCTAACACAGAATGTGATTCTGGTCCATTTGCCGAGAACAAGATTTGGTGCTAATCGACGGTTTTCTCCCAACAATAATGTTTAATGGACGCTCTAAGTGATAATTATCGGCATTCCGAACTAGGCAGCCTATTGTACTAATGTGGGGGTGGGGGGTGTGTTGTGTTGTGTGTTTATTCTATCTCTATATAAAAATATGAAGAGAATTCTTTGTAATCCTTTATAAGAAAACTACGCGAGACGAAGAGTGTAATAATCGTTACAGTTAAAGTTTATATGTAATAGGAGTGCAGAAATTTATATGTATGTATATGTTGTAAGTATCTTAATTTAAATTAAATGAAATATTTGACTGCCTCGTTGGTCGAGTGGTTGAAAGTGCGAGTGCCGGTCGTGAGGTCCTGGGTTCAAATCCCGGGTCGCTTACCATTGGATTTTTCTAATATGGAATTTCGCGTAGTGACTCGGAGTCTGGATTCGTGCCCGGTATACAGAAATAGGTTCACCACCTATTCCATGGGACTTAAACGTAACTGGCGAGATGTGGCAGTGTGCTACACTCCTCTCCCTACCCCTTCGGGAATTATAGGCGTGCTGTTACATCTGGTATAACTTATTAGAATCTTAATAATAATAATTAAACCAATTTTAATTTATAACAATCGCTCCAGTTAAGCGATTCGATTTAATCGATATTAGTCGTTCGTTAAACGCGTAATTAGTCAAATTAATTATACAAACGTACATGTTATAATATACGATTATTATATCAGATGGTTCATCAATAATTTAATTATTGGTGTAATATATAATTAGCAGCGTCGAGGTCGTTTAGTCAATAGTCCGTTATCGCCACGTAATGGTTATCGTGGCGTAACTTGCGTGAATCGAATGACTTATGTTATTCATGAACGTAGCGTGGGACGCCTGCCTCGTTTGTCGAGTGATTGCAAGCTTGACTGCTGATTGAAGGGTTCAAATCCCGAGTGGGGTGCTACAAGATTTTCCTAACTTTGAATTTCTAGTAGTAATGTCTTGTAATACGTAGTTCGCGGTCTGGATTTATATCCGGTCCGTCAACTATTATATGATGGGACGTGTGATTTAACTGGTGAAAGGAGTGGATGTGTTACAATCCTCTGCCTACCTCTTCGGAAATTATAGGCGTAATGTTACGTACTATATATATAATTAGTTATTCCGTAGCTTCCATTGTACTTCGTAACAACAAGTCCAATTCAAGGTCAGTCAGATTAAAAGGTATCGTATACATAGAAGCTATCCGAAATTGCTTAGTACATTTTCGGTGTTCATTTCTTTAGTAAAAAATTCTGTACATTCATCGTTTAAATAGGTAACGTAACATCACGTCTGTTATCCTCGAAGGGGTAGGCAGAGGAGTGTAGTACACTCCTACGTTTCACTAGTTACGCTTACGTCCCAGGGAATAGATGGTGAGCCTATTGCCATACGCCGAGCACAGATCCAGCCTTCGAGTCACTAATAGAAATTCTAAATGAGAAAAATCCAATAGTACCCGACCCGGGATTTGAACCCAGGACCTCCCGATCGGCAGTCGCG
>DWME01008834.1:0-11382 GCA_018244795.1 Parelbella ahira ahira
TCGATGTCAAAACATCGATGTTTTCCAGCTAAACATCGATGTTTATTCAACATCGATGAATATCGATCATCCCTAACTCGTTCCGACCTACAATCTCAATGCGCTATACATGTGTGCAAGAATACGTACCCCTATCGATGTCCGGGATACATGACGTCATATGTTATCCAACGTGCATTAACCACGTTCTGCTGGCAGCACGGATCCATCATGCTGCATTTGACGTCCAAATTGTGGCTTGAGTGATTTTCTTGGTAACTCAAGTATTTTCGTTGCCCTATATGTATGCTTTACGAGCAACTGAATTTGGCACGCACGAGAAATGGACCGCTGGATCGTGATTCATAGCGTCGGTAAGTTTATTTCTGGGGATTTAAATTTTTGTTTCGAAAGCCGAAAAGTTCTTTAATATCTTTTTTTCTCTACTTTTGTCAATAAATATATTGGATTAAATATGCTCTGTCATCAAGATATGAATTGCTTTTAATATTTTGTTGACGGCGCGGCATAACACGGTTATATTGGCAAGGTAAATTAAGCAATTAACCTTATTATATTCCTTTCATCTTGATGTTTAACGATTGCTTGGTCGAGGTTTGAAATATATATGTTGTCAACAATCATATCTCGTACTTTTAGCTTAAGATGTAGATAATAAAATATGCCTACACTATCACCGTTAGTGAATATGACGTACATTGTTTTCCAGTGGTTATCGATTGCGATCAAGTCTGGCAACTCAAATCTAACTAGACTGTGTGTAATATAGCCTAGTTCTTGTTACTAGTAAATATATTAAAAAAATGAATACTATGCAATCGATAAATTAATAGTTTGAATTAAGGAATGAAAATTTTAAAAACAATTTCGTCAGGCTTTTAAAGACAGAAATATCTGACATTCGGTGTTCTCTGTGTGATGTATATATTAATAAGCAATATAATATCATAGCATTAGCAACGTTCGTGAATATTACGTCACTTACAATGTATCCATTAGTTACGAGCCAAGCTAGCAGCTTGAATACATTACGACCCACGTGTTAACTTTAGAAGGGGGTAACGAATTTGCATCACAACCTACACACACGTCAACATGTTATATATATTTAAGATGCAAGTAACATTAAAAACAGCGATATCAAGTTACATATACGCGGATGTATAAAGTATAATGTAACTGTTACATCATCGAAGACGAGATAAATATTTACGCTGAATAAATACAACACCGATATTCGGTAAAGATTATATTCGCAATGTGACCGTTAATGAATGTATGCCAGTTTATAATCTAGTTGTACCTATATACCTCAATGTAAATAACCTTTTTAGTAAACTGCGGATGACATAGGGAACATTATAGCGTTGGAAATAAGACATAGTAAGCAGACAGTACTTTATTTTCCTTTACCATTTGTCCTATCTAGAATTATATGCTGGTCGAATTCGTAAATTGACCGGTTGTGAATATATGATGTAATTTGCAATCCGGTGTCCATTAGTTACGATCCGGTTTGACAGCTCAAATCTATCAAGTGTCTTGGGCGTACAGCGGTCTAAGCACCTTACGGCAAACATATGTATAGTGAGTTTCCAACACGATCCATTGAAAATATTCGTCTATTTTAGGTTCTTACCTGTAAGTTATATATCACGAATCTTTAAGTACACTTTACTTAGAATTAGTGAAAAAATTGGAAATGTCAGCAATGACTAGGGGGCAATGTAGCTATGGGCATATCTACACATTTGAAAATGATACTTGGTCTGCCAATGTAAATTATTTGATTAATTGATAAAGGCAGGAAATTGTGAAAGCAATGTCAATTAAAAAATAAATCAGTTTAACAATTTTTACTCTACGACATAGAATGCCTAATATAATATTTCCTTAGAGACTATGCCATTATTATTCTACGCCGCACCAGCGCCGTACGGCATTCGCATATAGGTCCAATAAAGCCTTCATTTGCTGCCTTAAAATTGAATGTGTCGAAGCCGAAGCCATATTACTAGCCGTGCGAGCATTTCGGGAGCAAATAACCAAAGTCAAAGCTAGACCGGCGCCCGGTATACGTGACCACAGACAATCAAAATCCGGGCAGAATTTACGTTATGTTGTCGATGGAGTGGTAGAATATTTGTAGGTAAACTTCGTATATTAGAAGTAAATAAAAGTGATGCGACAAAAACCTGATGCTGTTGTTGCAAATACCGTAATTCATCATTAATGAATCAACGATGCACGCAGTAAAAGAAACAATTAGTCATAAAAAAAAAACAAAATAACTAAATGAGAAGAAAGTGCATTAAGATTCATTTTAAAGGGTGACTATTAGTATTTATAATACTTGATTGTGATGATGATGATTTTATTAAAGCAGTATTATTATAGGAAAATCCTGGTCTTTAAAAAAATATGGAAGTAGATCCATACTTCCTATAGTTTAAGAATTTATTTAGTTGAAAACATTTTATTCTCACGAGTCGTTCAGAGCCGATATCAAGAATAGTACGACAGCTCAGATGGTAAATAGTCACAGACAGTTAGGGAAAGCTGTGAGCGAGTCCAATAATGGTGCAGATAGTAGGATATATGCTAACTATATGGAATTTCGTAAGTAGGGACATTTACCTGAAAGCCTAACATTATAAATGTGGAAATGACTGAGAAATGAATAAGTGAGAAATGACAGAAACTTAAGTGCGATAATTAAAAATAAATTATTAATATTATATGATCACGCCAGGGCCAGTACGGGGTTAGTCGAAAGCAGCGAGTGCTAAATATCTCTATTCTTATAGACCCGCTATGATTGTTCTATAAAGAGATGAAGCATGATTTAATTTAATTCTATTTAAGATTAGTATTTCATGGCCATACCAATCTTTACACTATCACTGGATGAAATTGGTGATATTCCTAATATGCCAATCAGAAACCAAGAATGACGGAGGTATTTTTTCCTGAAATTGTCTATCAGTAAAATACCAAAGCTCATATAGCTTTCTGCTAACCGGTCAATGTTCAATATACGCTTGCAGCTAGATGGGGTAAATGGTAAACGCAGGAACTCGTCCAGCTCTGGTTTTGGCAGCGCAGATGCCGCGCGCTGCCAGTAATAAGACTGCAACTCGCAAACATTCGGCTTTAACGCGAAACCTGTTATTAGAATAGCTCGCAGCTTGCGGGAACTACGCGCGATTGTTCTCCAGATCGCTCACGTGACCGTGATTAATTTTTGTTGTGTTAGTGGCGTATACCGACCAGGAAACGAACCTGGAATATCCTCCATGGCAGACGATAATAGCTGTACCAAATGGGGCGTCGTAAAATAGATTTACTTATGTCAAATATGCTCTTCAAAGAAAATATGCTGTGATTTATACACTAATAAGTCTTGACAGTTGCATCTGCGGATATTTCCTGATTGTATTTTGCAAGATTGGAAACATCTTAAAAGTTTGGCAAATGTTTTATGATTTTTGTAACAATTAAACTTATTTATAGACAGTTTGAGTTTTATCATTTAATTAATTGAATTATTATATTGATTGAATGTTCCTAAATATTTATTTTGTTGACCCTTAATTGTTATAGTTTGTTAGTTGTATAGTATTATTTTCTTTGAATTAAATATAGGCTGAAGTAGAAAGGTACCTTAGATAGATAATTACGACTACAATCTTTCCATAGAAAAAAATCATTGCGACCGCTATGAAAAGTGCTAGAACTGTCTATTCAGGGCTCGAATAAACACTAGTCTTTGCACTATTAATTGTATCGATATCTTTTGAGTCTGATAAATTATTATATCCAGTACCTATGACTTTTATTTTAATCTGCATTGATAAATTATAAGAATTAGAGTTGCTTTCTACTTAGTTCTACCAAAGTTTGTTACCCTCCTTATACATCTGATTTACTGGTTTATTTGTGTTCAAAAAGGGATATTATCCAATTAAGTGTTCCCCTGCCATTGTTATCCCGCCATTTCTTAATTACACTCATTTGTCGAATCCTATCTGCTTCCCCAACGAAAATATAATTTCGTCTTTTAGATACTTGTTACATCTAAAAAGAGAAACTATCGGTGAGTGAAGTTAAGTAACGATAGAAAAAAAAGTAACAAAAAAGACTTGATCACGTGTTTTTTACACCAGCTGTGGGCCACCGTAAGGAACATTCTATACGCTTGTTTATATTTGTTGAAACAGTAAAATAGAATAAGTGGAGGTAGTGATGTCAAATTATCTCACGCGTTTTTCGGTGTAGCTCTACTAAGCCGAATAAAGCCGTGTGACAAGGAATTCGGTTAAATCATAAAAAATATAATAACAAGCGTATATTAGACGTATGAAATTATGTGATACAATCGAAGGCTAATGGGCAGTATGTAATATAAAATATAGTAGAAGATATGGTTATCGTGAGGTGATTGTGACATCATATTTTTTTTCGACTTTTCTCGGTTGCTTGACAAAAGATATAATATAATATACATAGACATTAAGTACGAAATAGCTCTTCCACCATTTTCTAGCACTTTTATCTCTCGTTCGAATGTTGAGCCAAAGGATTTTGATGTCTAAAGGTAATGGACAAGGAATATTTTTTTTGCGTCTATATTATGAGTCTTATTATAGATGAAAATTGATAATATTTTTGGATAACTTTCTCATTGTATATCGTCTATAGCTCTCACGCTAGCTGTGAGACACTGGTAGAATCGTGCTAGATTTCATTTACATCTGCATAATTGAATAAGTTCCTAATCCATGGTCTTTTTTTGCACATAATTTCTCCGTTTAATGTTAATTGAATTGTCTCCGTCGTATTATGGAATGAGCCTTGTAAAGGGACGGCTATACATTATGTATGTTTCTGCCCTTAGGCGTTACTTACAGTTATTAGGTGGGGTTCTTTAGAAAACCCATTTAAATTCATTGCACTTCGGACTTGATTTCTGCTTTAAGTCACCATTATATATTATACATAATTATATTTTTTCTATTATAGCTATAGGCTACCAGCACACGTGAGACGTATTCCGCTAGTTCGTCCTGCTGTCTTAATAGAAATAGAAAGCATTTCATTCTGTAGGAATAATCAAAAATATACAATTATATTTGCTGACAAAATTGTAGTAAAATGACAAGTAATAGTAGAACCGAAACATTTATGTTAAGAGTAATTTCATATTGAACTTAAACAAAGTATATTAATCAAATTAATAAAGCAAAATGAATCGAATAAGAAATCGCGATTAATTCGTTCGCCGAAAAGGAATTAATTCGGAAGCTATATTTATATGAACGCTTCTTGTTTACCGCAACTTATTCAATTACAGATCAAACTCATTATACTTGGAAATCAATACATCAACGTCCAATTGTCGACGGAATCGATAATCGATTCCCCCTGTCTTACAGATTCCCATCTCTTCAATAAGCAATTCTAACAGTCTGGAGCTTGGGCGTGTTCACGATACGTAATATACGGGCCAACATAGTTTCTCTTCGACCTAAAACTCTCTATCCCGACTTATCTCTGATGTAAACGATGCAAGGAGCTGCGCTTTGGAACATTGTTAAAACAACTGTAGTATTATGTTGTTAAGGTTCAATTTCGTTTGGAGAATATTGTAAGTGGTAGCCGAGGAAGTTAGTTACATTCGTGAGGCGCGCTCGATGGGTCCGATACGATCAGCTCACGCTGTTTTGTTTCCTTATTTCGTCAGGGTTATCTTTAAGATGAGCGACACTTGGGTCAAGTTGTTGTTAGTTATGTACTAGATATTGACTGTTGAATATATTAAAACTTGATTTTTCACCACGTAAGGAGTTTTGAATGATTATTGAGAATATAATATTAACAACTGACAAATCATTCCCACAATGTTCCTTGGAGGAAGGTTGTTCTCGTGGCTTTTGGGGCATGTTAACGGATGAAATATTTTTCACGGAAATTGTCGGCGTGCAGGGATTGGGAAAAAGAACGTATGCAAGAATGGTATTAGCACAATGTTGACTGCAACTTGTTTCCAAGAGTTTTCATTGCTTTAGCTTCGTTTAAATACTATGTGTTTTTCTAGTAGCTTCCGTGATTCGTGTTCTACGCACAACATAAAACGATCAGAATATTATACAGCAGTCTTTCTTCATGTAATGGTATATCATTTTGCCGCTTTATTATATATTTTTCAAATATTTAACGATATCTTTGGATGACATATTTATAAGAGATACACGCTACTCATAAGGAACACGTAAGAAACGCGAAATAATATTTTGAGGAAAATTGCTGGAATAAGACTCCTTTTATGATTACTTGACTCTCTGGAGTATAAGGATCGTTGCTATCAACATCGCGAGTAATGGTTTACAATATTTTAGGTCACTTTAAACCAATTTGTATCGTTTTTACGTTTCGAGTAAAATGTAATGGATTTTTCAAAGGCCTTTTGTTAAGGTAATTGGTTTTAAATGGAATATGCGTTTTGTTTTCACATATGTTAAGGATTGTAAGATCAAACGTGGGAATTGAAAGAGGGAAACAGAGATTGTCGTCTTGTTGTCTTCCACAAATACCAAAACGTGATGTAAGATATCTGAACGTAACGAAATGATATCGAAAATTCATTTGAAATACTTTTGAAATTGCTAATTGTTCCTGTGTAGTGCGTAGTGTTAAATATTTGGTAAATTATTGCGAAAAATTTAAAATAAACGTAGAAATTTATTTACAAATAAGCAGCATCTTTGTACGGATCTTTATGCGAATGATTAATTTTGTTGATATTTATCTGTGTGCACAAATCATTAAGTAAATAAAACGCAATAATGATACGAGTATATACTTGTACGAGACGTAATATTTTGCTTACATCATTGTAGAATGGCAGGCGGAGGCTTCGCGAGCTAGATTCCTGTCATAACAACTCGGGATCAAAGCGCGTTGACAGTCTCTTGAGTAAATTGTTACATATTGGCTAAGAAACTTTGTGAAATCACTCATAGCGATATGTGATGTTAATTTGAATAAATTTAAATATAAATATGTTTAATATACTATCAGTAGTAATATTAGCTTTTAATTACATATTATAATATCATACTTATATTTATTATAATATCATAGTTGCTTCCCGCGCTTTGTGAAACATGTAGAATGGTAAAAATCGTCACGTAAGGAAAAAGCATTACACAGTGATATATGTATACGACGAGGAGAATCTCGATATTGACGCACACATACACACATATTCACATATTACATTTATAGAACACTAATGCGGTCCAACAATCCCATCATAAAATTTTAAAATTATAGACAGTTCATTTACTGACGCGAATATAATTAGCTCAATTTTGTGTAGTTTGAAAATTGCAATGGATTTTAAATACGAACTTGTGTCGTTAAATTCCATTATGATCGAAACAGCGCAAAAATAAAACGTAATTCAATTGTACCTATTATAAATAATCGAACAGAAATTGAATCGCTTGTTTATTAAAAATCTTTAGGTATTATGTTTTCCTGGAAATGATATATTAACTTTTTTAATTTATTTTCTATGAAATGTTTATTTACGAAATATACAGTAATATTCTCGTACCTTTTAATACTTTCAACATTCTTATTACACAAATATTAAAAATGTTTATTAAAAGGCAAAGTTTTATGTTTTAATGCTATGTACATATATTTTTATAGGACTAATTGGTACGCCGTTGTTCAGAATAAGATAGGTAATGGACTGTGAAAACGAATTTGTATCGCGTTTGGTTGAGTTTGGGCCCAGTAGCGCAGAAGCGGGTTATCAGAACTGTGCGGGAATTAATCGCTGTTCGCGCGCCCCCTTTATATGAATTTGTTGACTCTAAAAGAGATAAAAAATTCCCGGATGGATTTTTAATTTCAATTCTAAATTCACTTAATTCATGACTTCAATTGTTAATTCAATAAATTTTCATTGTAATATTGTAATAAATTGATTAACGTTATTTATAATCGACGTGACATCTATTAATGATTTGTATAATAAACATTATACGTAGCGTATTTATGTTGACTGCCTCGTTGGTTGTAAGCGCACTGCCGATCGGGAGGTCCTGGTTACAAATCCAGGGTCGGGTGCTAATAGACTTTTCTAATTTAGAATTTCTTGTAGTGACTCGGAGTCTTTATTTGTGCCCGCTGTGTATAAGCTCATCAGTGCACCACCATCTACATCCATGGACTTTTTAAATCTTTGTAATAGTCACAGAAAATTTTCAAAACTTCTTCCTTTACGGTCAAGTATACAAAACTGTACCTGGACAGCAAGTGGGTCGATAAAAGCTCCACAGTGAGAGGTCTAAATGGCTTAACGACAGTTTTTATACGAACGCAAAGAAAACTGAAAAGTTAACGGGCCCTCGGAGACAAAGGCTTTGGAATTTAAATGCGATTCGCCATCTAGTGACCGCGATTCTTGTATAAAACCTCGGTGGTTTTTATTTGTGACTCTGCGAATAAACGACTGGGTTTTACTAAACCCACAATTCAAACATGTGTCACCCAGTTCTAGATGACTATACTAATGATTTTATGATTATTTTTTTACTTGTGGACAGTAAGGACTATTATAAAAATAGAAGACAAAATAGATGTGTGTCATGTACATATCTGTAATAAATCAAGTGTCTGCCAACGCTTGCAATAGATAGCCTTGATACAATCTTCGTACATACATATATATGTATGTATTAGCATATGTACGCAGATTACACTAGGCCTTGTAAACGAACTTGATGAGGATGTTATTCAGAGGTTCGCTGAAATAGTAACATGGAAACCAGTTAATGGATGAACTGCTTCAAGTGGCTAATTTATATTGGTGTTGCTTCATTTCTGAGGAAGCATTGAAGAGGCAGTTTTAAAGGATAAGAGTCATTAAGACTCTTGGTGCTAAAAATATTGGCAGAGTATCCGTAACTTCAATGTTCTGGAAGGTTCTGAATCGTTTTGACAATGTAATGAGTTGAAGTAATAGAAAATCAGCTATCAAATTGGCAAGAAAATACAAACGTTGAAGGGTATGCAAATTTTTCAATTTTTTCATTGTTAAAACGGCTCTTGTTTGTGGCCTTAGATGTGAGAACAGACTAATACTATCTTTATCCTGCTGTACAGGATAAACTAATAATTTCCTCACTTATTGATCTGTAGAGTCGAAGACTCTGAAATTAATTAATGCATTTCCAAAAAACTTTCAGACGGAAGCTTTTTTCTATAGGCAATTAAAGATAAAGGTTAACAATACTTTTAACTTAATAATCGCTTGATAGGAATCGCTTACAAAACGTTAAAAATTCCACCACAACAGAGTGAAAAGATACAGGGAAAACAAACAAAGAGTATAAACTTTCAGAGGAAACGCCAAACGGGACTTAATGTCGCCCGTTTAACAGGAAGGGAGCTGTACCACTACTGCCCAAATAAATTAGTTAACTACGTTGTTTGTTAGATGAATGAGCCCATAATTCCTAATTAGCTCTCGCAGGCGACAATTAGCCGGCTGTTCGGCGCTCAGTCGCGTATTGCAAGTGGGAATTTTTTCGTGTTTTCCACTCGTGTACGTAATTAACGTTCCGTTTTTGCGTCAACACTGCATTTGCTAATGAGAAAAGTTCTAATATAATTGTAAAGAACTCCGATGATACTCTCGTTACGTATCTACTCGCACTTTGACTTCGACTTTGTCATTACGAAAATTGAGCGTTATCCAGGAACGGATAACAAACATCGTTAAGGCTGATTGAAATGTTATAATGTTAATAGAAGTTATTTAATTAAGTTATGCGATGATTTGTACGTAATTTTTGAGTATATGGAACCGAAACTTGTTTATTCAAGTTCACTCATGAACATAATCGCTTACATTAGGATAGGTACTGCGTGTAATACGTACGTGTTATGCACAGCTAATGGTAACCTGGAATTTGGAAATATTTTATAAGCATCCTATTAGTAATAATTTAAATTTTGATCCACATCTATTACAATATTTCGTAATAGATGTGGGTTAAAATTTTATACGTGGGTATTAAAAGGGGTATCATAATTTATTAATTACTTGCTTAACTGCCTCGTTGGTCAAATGGTTGCAAGCGCGACTGCCGATCGGGAAGTCCTGGGTTCGAGTCCCGGGTCGGGTATTATTGGATTTTTCTAATTTACAATTTCTAGTAGCGACTGGGAGTCTGGACTTGTTCTCGGTGCATGGCAATAGGCTTGCCACCTATTCCGTGGGACTTAAACGTAAATGGTGCAACGTGGGAGTGTAGTACATTCGAGTTATATTTCACAATTAATTTATTAATCACGATGTTACATTTTATAATAATGTTCAAGATTATCGGCTGCATTTTTATATATTTTATTGGTAACAGTTATCTAGTAACTAGTTTATATGTGTGTACATGTAAAATCAGTTACATTTCGTAGAGGTTAATCATTTTAATTATTGAAACCCTTTATTACCACAAAGTTGTAACAAAGGACAAGCTTAATGCCTAACGGCTATTGCAAACAATGTTGTGAACAGATTAATGCTTAAAACTTATCACAACAACATATACCTCTAATTCATTAATGTATTTGTTGAATTATTCATATACAAAAATTAATTTAAAGTAAAAATATGTAATCATATTTTGTTGCTGCCTTTTATTTCAATTTTCTGTTTAAACCCATTAATTTTTGAGCGGTGATTTTTCTTTGTTAAGGAAACATGTGTAAGATTCGTTTTCATCTTATAGACTGTTTAATCCTTGATTTATTGGAAATCAAACCCTTTTATTAATTTTAATTACATGACTTTTTGGGCGACAAAAGCTATCCAATTCCTCAGATTTTGTAATTATCAGAGGAAACAAAACTTCCTGTTATTATAATCTACGGTAATGCAACAAGTTCTTGATACTAAATCACATTTTCATTCTCAGGTCTTATTCCCCGGGGATCTATTAGCTGTTCCCTTTTCTCCATGCTCGCATAAAGTGTACTTATATTTAAGGGATTTATTTATCAAGCCTTATAAAATGATGTTTACAATAATAAATGAAAATTGATCTAATTTTTGGAAGTTTATTGAACCATACGATGTATAAAAAGAAACAGCGTTAGGTCGAGTGACTATCATTCTCCTGTTTAGTTGGACAGTACCCACAGACATATGTCTATTAAATTAAGAAGTTCAGCCGTGGCCGTATAGGGCGAACAAACTGATTAACATTACAAATATGCAGTATATACAGAGAAGTCTGTAATGGTTAACGTTATTTACTTATCTATAGATTCGGGTTGTACCTACAAATGAAGCGCAGACGATTT
>DWME01008835.1:0-11381 GCA_018244795.1 Parelbella ahira ahira
ACATAGGCCTCACCAATGGCACGCCACTGAGCTCGATCTTTAGCTCTTCGCATCCAACCACTGCCAGCCACTTTGCGTATATCGTATTCATGGTATTCATAAATGAAAACACTAGCATTTCACGTCGATCCGCCCAATGCTATTGAGATGTGTGAGTATGCAGGATGACATGTTTGTACCACATTTTATTTGCTTTTTATCTGTACTTTTCGAGTTTATGTCTTTTGCAATTCAGTATAGAGCAAGTGGTTAATAGGGGATTGGAACTGGATCGCCAAGAAATGAGTTTTCTATAAATAATACCAAAGCAAATTCCCGCGTCATATTTTGTAATATAATCTTCATTATCAGCCTTTGTAGGTACTACATATAACAGGAGGTTCTGTTTCTGTACAACTTCGTCATTAAAGATATAGAGACCTATATTTTTCTTCGAGGTTTTAGTTCGCACAAATTTCATATAAACTGATTTAGCGGTTGAATCGTGAACATGTAACAGAGAGTAAACACTGAATTGTTAACTATTTCTAGATATTTTTTCGAATATAAAACACGACATATTTAAAAAATGTCATGTCCTTGGTTTGCAATTCATTTTATTAGGACTGGAAAACCATGTTGAATTTTAGGTTTTGTCCGTAATCACATATCTCTCATAAAGTAATGAACTTACAAATTTCTGTTCCGTGGATAGCACTACTATCTACATATATATAAGATACAAACATATCCTGCAATATAAAGGCAAATACCATAAAATCCGTTAAATCGTTTTCTATTTACGTTGGCATAGATTTATACGAATCTAACGTCTTTTCGTGCGACTATTCAATCGCAAATGTCAATCTCAGTCTTACAGTGACTTCGTTCCCAATTTCGATTTTAATTTTGGAATGACAAAAAATGTTTATACTCAAAAACGTAATGTATTTTTCAATTATAACCATAAGAACGAATATTTACTAAGGATAACAATGAAATAAGTTCAAGAAAGTAAATAAAATAATGAAGTAATTTTTTTTTTGCATATGCCCCGTTTATGTTTTTGAACGATGAGAACCGTGATGACGAAGATGCTGCTCTTATACTGTACGATATTTACTAGCATAGCGATAAACACTAGCAGAAATATTTCCATTCCTAGTCTCGCTAGCTTCTGCTAGTGAAACTGGATAAAACTACTTATTTGAAGACGAATTATACGTACGACAAATATACCCAGCAGCAGAACTCCACAAGCAAGTATCAGAAGAACACACAACAGTACGTAAACAATCTTCGTGTGATAAAAATAATTTCCCCGGTCAGGGAATATTTCTGCAATAAATTTGTCTGCACCCTGTAGCTGGATCGCGGCCCATATCTGACACATAACAGATTGATTAATATTAATTGTATAATTGTAGTTCTAACTAGTTATATAGCTACAGTTCTAAAAAGTAGTGACAATCTAATGATGTAGCATTCAAGCTTTCCAAGGTTCAATAGCGAAACGGCATGGTGTTTTCAGTTTCACAACAGCACTGCTTCCGTGTTCCCATATTGTAATAAACGAATTACGGTTAGTGCCCCAACTCAGTTCTTGGATGTAGCAACGCATCGGATTCAGGGGTAGAAGTAAAGGGTTCAAAGTAAATTCCACAATCTACTTTAGTGTCCCATAATATTTCTGTCATCAAATTTCTTGCACCGTTAAATATTATCGATGTTTTCTTTTGAGCTATTAAAGTCCTAATCGTCTATTGTGTACATACATTTTTGATTATACGGGCGTTCGATTATATTTCGTGATGTTAAAGAAATATTCATAAGTCTTTCGGGCGTAAAGTGAAGGTTTCCGTACGGGAAATGAGCTGGGAATGTAATATGTTCTCAGTTACACATTGATGGATTACTCGTGTCGGGGGTTCTTGTTACCCCTATTTTCTTCGCCGCTTTTCCTTTCCAGATTGTACTGTTAATTTTTTACTGATTGTATATCAGCGGAATAACATGAAACCGCCTAAACATGGTGTTGGGGTATGAAAAGGTTACGGTAGAAAAAAATACTATTGATTTTCACGATTCAGCAGTTTGTTCTCCATTATATAGCGGGTTTTTTGGCTTTTTAATACAAACCCGAAATACGTCGGGCCATCCCGAAGAACGTACGTGAGTTAATCCAGTACATATGGATATAATCATTTTAATAGAAGTCTTTAGGCGGAATTCAAACTCTTCGAGTTGTGGGTTAGCGTAATAAAAAGGTACATTGGATGATACGTATTGATTACCTGATTAGGTGATACCTACAAACTTAGGTGAGCCGTTCAATTGAGGAAACTTACCAGAGTTATTATAAGGATCAAAATTGAAGCGACCCTCAATGAAATACACCAGCAGCATTTGTACCTGTACCCCAAATTATCGACAGGGGATGTTCTTTTCAGTTTTATTGTAATGTCTTCCAGCGTTTTCTCCGGGCAATCGCATGTATGTATGCTGGAAAAATAAAAGCAAACAGCTTCCAGGTAGTATAAGGAAGAATCGGGATATATTGGGTTGCACACACTATTGCAGTATTACAGCGCCTCGTCGGTGACTATTGGATGATATGATACTTCTGATCTATCAATAGGGTATGAGGCGCATATGGTATGAGGCTTTAAACCATAGACAAAACCCCTAATAGCTAAGATTGCTTATACTCATAGGTAGAACTAATCGTTCATTAGGCGATAATGAACGATGAGTTCTACCATGTTTACTTGCGCTTCCACTTTCAAATGCATGTATAAATAATTGCATTATCTATATGTTAATATACCTACTAGCATGTGTTTTTCTTATAGTTTTGCTTAACCTTCAAACCTGAATATTGAAGAGGATTTCCGATATTCAACCGAGATGAATCGAGCGCGTCTCAAGAGGCTGAGAAGGCTGAGGTGTGACCTAGAAAGCCTCGATGCATTCAATATATATAAAACAAGGCGGAAGGTCGATATGTCTTGTTATAGACGACAAACTCAATGAACACATTACATAGACATATAAACCACTATAGTTTTATACATAAGCTCGTCAAACAATAGTTTAGCTCGCTAGATAGCTCGTTTATAGTATGTATACATATGGTATACGTCTGAGGATTCGTCAACGCGTTTGCCCCGAAATATTATTCTATAGCTTTGAAGAAAACGTTATCAAAACGGAAAAGCTAGTCCGATAGCAACGCGTATGTAACAGAAATTAATGTACAACGCAGATAGGTAGGTTAAAAATGACATGTGCACAAATAGTGAATGAAACTTCATATTGATGAGTAGTGTATCTCGTAGTGTCTGCAGCTTAATCTCTAGCGGTAAAATCCTATATAGGTCCATATAGAATAGTCTCGGTAATGAAGTTTCACGCAGAATAGCTGTTTAGTAAGAGATAATATTAGATACTGATAATAAATATCACATGATGCCAGGAATATGATATTCTCGTCCCTGTTTCTTTATATTTATCTTTCTTTATATTCAATTATTATTGAAGTTAAAATAGTAGTACTAAATAGCAATTGAACATAAAGATCTATTAGCTGGTGTAGCCATTTTACATGAAGAACGACGCTGAAGAACGGGCTGTCGTCGCAATGGCCGTTGCCGCCTAAACACATCTGCAACCAACTTCACACAGAACTGCAGGAATCAGTATGTTATTATTACAGTTACGAAGGTTGTTAATAGCATTGTTATTTTTATTATTATTTACTGAAGGCGTTACACACTTACGTCTGGAGAAAACTCATAAAAACGGGAACATATCTTGATAGTTTTCAATTTCTTTTCAAGGTTATAAAAGTAACATTGCACTAATGTTTTCGTTCAAACAGTATGTGCCTATCAATTTCACAATCAAAGAAACGATTTCCCCGTAAACGTGTTCAATATTTACCGAAAAAATATTTCACTGTCGTTACAACGTGCGATGTGACGTGACAATGCGTCAATGAATGTCAGGGCGTCTGTTAACAATAACTGAATGAAGAATACATGTGTGATACTTCAAAACCAATGTTGGCGTTAAACACAGAAAATGCGTCTATCTCGACTCAACACCATAAGTTAAAGGATAATTATTAATGAACGCCTTTCTCGACAACTCTGTATTGCTGTTTTACATTCTGAAGAGAATCTCGATCACAGTTGAGAAATTTTTATAATTGTCAACAAATCAGATGTAGGGTTAAAAAATAATATTAATTATTACTTATATACCTACACACTATTTTGGCACATATCACACCTATATAACTATCTATTCATCTGCATTTTGACGTTCATTGCTGGACACAGGTCTCCTCTAATCGACGCCCTCCTCCCGCTCTTGAGCCTCTCGAAACCAGCAGTATCCTTCTGTCTTTTTCACCTGATAGGATAGCGACCTAAATTAATTTCAACTCACAGACGATCATATAAACTTCAAACCAGATAGAGCCAGTGCTGTAGTAAATAAATTGTACACGTCAATTACTACTTACAGGCTAATATTGATCATATTGTAAGTATATCTACCCAAACCCAGAATATTTGTTGTGTGCTGTGCTCACCGACAAAATTATGGTTTTACTTAGGAATCAAACCTTAAGCCTCCAAATCAGCTTAGGTATGTGATTACTAACCGTCATTCGGTACAAAAATCACTGCAAAATTTTCACAAATCCAAGAATCAACCACGCTCAGTTACGTAACTTAACAAATCGTATCCAATATGTTAAGGTGTTTCAACTATGTACTTCAGTTTTACTTTTTCTTGACGGCGCATCGAATATTGTAAGGAAAAATATTGGTACTCCTAATGGTATAAACAGACAGTCGAATGATATGTTACACAGAAGAACGAATGAAACTAGAAATACATGGAATACCTCTCAGAATAATAATACGTATTTCAATTCATACGTGTGAAGGATCACGCGGTAACTTGTTCTACTTTGTTACGAGCTACGTCAACAATATAAATAAGGTTTCTCTTTGATTTTACAAAATATTTCCACAAAACTATATATAAATTCTTTGCAACTGAAAATGAGCTATTATCATTTTACAAGCTTTACGAATAAGTGTTTATCTTTACTTTTGTTTATAGTGCTTCTGATTTATTAAATATTCAATAAAGTCATCCTTGATGTCACTGGTATGTAGATGCTTGAAGCGCCTTTGCATCTTGGCAAGTATTACATAATATATGTATTTACATATTTGGTATCAAATTCATATCTTCAATATGGGTTTACTTCTGTTTTTGGTGTTATGTGTACAGACAAGCAGCAGACCACAAACAACCACTCTTAATGTAGCCTACCGACACACTACCAATTCATTGTGTCGCTCATGCTCTAGGCAAGAACATTTGTATTATATTATATAATGCTCCTGCTACATCGGTAGTTAATCTCGGTAAATAGTGATCTTATAGGTTTTGTGTATAAAAATGATAGTGATGGCAACATTTAAAAGAATTGGGTTAGCGCCTTATATATTATTTTAATAATGTTAAGAGGACATTCGAAATGGGTTTCTCTCTCGGTAATTTCTAGATCTGGAGTCTATATTTATCCCTTCCAATGCACGTGTTAAAATTGAGCAATTATAAATCACGTGTTACCTTTGTGTATCATGTTGGTATTTAAAAAGTGATTTGTCTAATAATATTTATTAAGATCGTCAACTAATTATACTCCTGGAAACATGACATCGCTCAACGGAACTTTTCACCTATTTAATTATAAAATTGAATATTGTAATAAATAATATCGATGTTATCACATTTGAAACAATTTTTAATATGCGCCAAATCTTATACAATGCTCAGAGAACTATTTAAATTGACACATCGATGCTATATGTAGCCTTATGGTCCTGCGCTATTTGTGGACTAATGCGTAACGATGTAATGATTAAAGCACGACGTTAACGTATGTAGGTAGCTGTTTACCGATGGTGTTAGAAAAAGGTGTGTGTTTATCGTGTAATTTACGACCCCCTAACTGGCGTGATAGGTAATCGTCATTAACGTTAACGTTACCCCGAGTGGAGTAGTACCTACCATTAGATAGATTTATCTTATTTCCCTTACAGACGTGCAAAGAAACAGAGTTGAGGCTTAGTTTGTTTCCTGGCGTTATTCAATAGAAGGTACACTTGTTTTATGCTACCATTGTACCTATATGGTTTGGTACTTTTGAATATACTGAAGTTTATTTGACTTCGGAACATCCCCCGACCTTGGAGAATTCAAGCTTTGCGATATGAATGATATACGTTTGTACATAATTGACGCCAATTACCAAACGCTATTCATACGATTCAGACCTGAATTATTTTATACTCAATACGAGTGGATTTCGACAGAATATTATTATTTATTTATAAGATGTTTGTAAGGAATGATGTGGAGTTAATTACAAAGCCTTCATAATAATTTATAGTACGGATACTCTGGAAAATTTAAACGTAACATCACGCCTGTATCTTCGCAAAGAGCTGGGCATGGGTTGTATTTTATTTCTTTATCTCAGGATCGCCAACGAAACATACACTTGATATATTCTATAAAAAGCTAACATTCCGCTTGTAATCCTCGAAGAGGAAGGCAAAGAATTGTAGTGCTTACACTCCCACGTTTCACCAATAATGTTATACGTCCTATTACGTAATAGGTGGTGAGTCTACTGCCATACATTGGTCACAAATGTAGACTCAGAACTAATACTAATAATCCCCGGTGTACCATTAGTAAAACCCAGGACCAATCAATTGGTAGTCGTTATTGCAACCACTTGTGCAACCAATAAAATTGCGATTTTTTGATTGGACTAAAATGCACAAGAACAGCCAAGATTTGAAACTAAATATAGTCATAAAGTACTCTCTAAAGCAGCTGAATATTTGAACTGAATCTACTTTTTTCACAGTTTCCTCATTTTACAACTAGAACAAAGAATCTTCAATTAACATAAGAAAATTTGCCTTCCACGTTCACTCACCACTACACTGCGCTCCATATTGCCGATGACAGCGAATTAGTCTCAAGCAGACATTTTGAATTGAACGAAATTTGCCTTATTACAGCGTAGGTAAAATTAACTCAATGTACTGTGAAAAAAAATGATGCACTTTCATAATTATCACAAGTAGGTCGAAGGAAGGTTTGAGTATTAAACTGTTCGCCCCAAATTTTCTTGATGGTGACATTCATTTCTCAAATCCAGCGGTTCCCCAACCGTTGGTCCCAGGTGTTGGAAAACGTTTGGCGGCGAAATGATTTATAAGCTTCATTTGACCTCGCAAGAAAGGGACAGAGGTATGTATCAACATTATTACTTTTGACGATTTATGGATTAATTTGGCAGTGTCTACAGAGGTCTATATATAGGTATCTACGGGTTTATGCTTTTTTTTTTTTTTTTTTTTTCTTTTTTTTTTTTTTTTTTTTTTTTTTTTTTTTTTTATATGAATAATTTTTTTTCGTTTTTGTTTACAAAATTTAATTGGCTGTATTATGTTGACGTTAATTACTCATGGATGAAAATAGTGTTAGAAGTTTCTAGATATCTTTTAATATATACCGAGTCATAAAGGTAATTCGCTATTAATAATTATGAATATTTTAATATTGTTTATTTATAATCTATGAGTATACAGCCATCATTTTGTTTGTGGGACAATAGGGCTTCAATTTCCCTCCTTAATATTTGCAGACCTACAGCATACTCATCCACAATACTTCAATGTTTTTAACAATTCGCGGTACATCTGAATTACTTAAAAGGTATGAAAAAAATTTAAAAGTTTGGAATGCTCTGTCACAATCGATGAAGCTCTGGTCTTAATGTCGACATCGTAGGCGAGCTTCCACTTTGAATATTTAATCATGATAAGAGTCGACCTTCGACAACTTTAACATTCTACATCAAAAATTAAAAAAATTGCCTCAGTACTATCATTAACTTGCTTACGTTTCTTTACAACTTTTTAATAAAAACGTAACTTCACGCCTGTAATTCTGAAAGGGTTAGGCAGAGGTTAGTAATATTTTAACGCTATGTAGTACACTCTTATAAAAACGTCTATTTGTAACACATTTTTGGAAACATAAATATATCTATATAAACCAATGCTTCAGAAATAGTTTAACTTCAATTGTACTTAATACATTAAATTTTTTGGATCGACCGTTGCTGAGATTTTTATGACACAATGTAAACGTCTATAGATCACTATATAATTGATTAAACATAATTGTATTGATCAGGTGCCTGACATTGACATAATAAATCATGTTAATTTTTATTTAATTAAACGCAATTGTACATATACATATTTTCTACTCTCGAATGTGCTGTCAAATTGACTCACCACTAACCAATCGGTGCGCGGTGAGTCGATTAGTTTAACCATAGACGTATTGAACATGTAACGATTGACACTTATTTAAAAAAGAGGTAAAATAAAAACAGTTCTCTCTCCATATACAAAAGTTTACATTGCACTAACAAATAGCATCAAATGAAATAAACGCTTATTCAGATTAAAAACGCCAGGAATAGAGTTGTTTCCAAACAGAATTCGCATCGGGCGCACCCGTTTGAAAGCCGTATCGGCAATTATCTAATTGAACTCGACCGAGGTTGTAGAGTCGAGTAACTAATGCCGTTTCTATATGCATTTTATTGTACAGAATTATGTAGAGTATCTATGTATATATGTGCATGTAGAGTGTTTTGATATATACAAGGAGTTCATTTTTGTGTGTTATAAGAACTGAGAGCGCAGTTGGTACTCCCCATTCAGTGCTACCGACCGGAAGTTCTGAAACTCATGCGAATGGCTATAGGCATAGTTATTGGAGTAGGAGTTAGTTAGATAGTTAGTGTTTGTAGATATAAACTGACTAAAAGTAGGGTACTATATATATTTCGCTTACTCATTGATGATATTCGTATAGGAGAGAAAACAATCAATTCAGATCATACTAGTAAAAACAATTAGTGCAATAAAAACTTAGAACATATAATAACATGATCATCATCATCATCATCATCTATATCATGATAGCTAGATGGTTATACATACTCCATATTCCGGTACTCATAGAAAAAATCCAAATTAATTAAAACAGGATGAAGTTTAAAGCAGACTGCTTTTACAGATATTCCAGTTGCAAACAGTATGAACCAAGCGTATCTAGAAACATCAGTAGTCGACTTCAGACGCGCGCCAATTATCTAATTGGCTGCATTGCAGGTCTCAGGTTACCGAGCACTATGATACGATCCTCTTAGCGTCTATTTGCAAATACACATTGATCTCTATATTTATATAAACGTAACATCACGTCTGTAATCCCTGAAGGGGTAGGCAGAGGAGTGTGGTACACTCCCACGTTTCACCAGTTTCGTTTAAGTCCCATGGAATAGGTGGTGAGCCTTCTACGAGTATATTTATATAATGGACCTTTAATGTCAGTGATTACAGTAAATTTAATTATTTTATATAAAAATAATATCACGCTTGGATTTCCCCTAGGGATAAGAAGAAGAGTGTACGAACTCAGCTTTACCATGATATCGTAGTTACGCAGCGTGACGTGAACTCAAAGTCTTACACTATTGACTAGGAATGTAAACTATTAATACACAATTCAATTCCTTAAACAGTGAGATAGATTTTCTGCAATCTTTCTCATAGTATAAGGCTATTTCTCTCGTTCAATATTCGAGGCGGTTTCATTGTTCTAGTGTAAGGAATTTGAAAAAAGAATTCAAATCGAATACTTTCATTCATTCATTCACTTCATTCATCTTTCGTATAGGCGTAGTCGATTTCGTGTCGGAATGCGATCTCAACTGACGAGACCCGGCTGATAACTCCTAATGTCTGTTCTTTACATCTTGTATTCGCGCTTCTATATTTCGATCTTCGTTTTCCAAATGTAGTATTATTTTTCGAAAAGCAGTGCTTAAAGAGAATGTTGAATATAGACGTTCCGTGAAAATATAGTTATGTGGTACTTCTTTAAGCTTGACGGTTCCTTTAGTTACCCCGTAAGGGACCTGGCGTGACTATATAATATTAATCGTCATCATTATCAGCCTACTCCCGTCCACTGCTGGACATAGGCCTCACCAATGGCACGCGACTGAGCTCGATCTTCAGCTCTTCGCATCCAACCACTGCCAGCCACTTTGCGTATATCGTCAATCCACCTAGCTGGAGGGCGTCCATATAATGTAAATAATAATAATAAAACCAAACAGTTATACTTCACGCATAATACTTGTCTTAGAAATAAAAAACGTTTTTCTTCTTTCACAATAACTTTATTGTACTGTCCGTAAGTTTTGGTAATAATGTAAGAAAGTGGAAAGTTATATTGAGGCGAGTGTCAGGCAGGAGATTGCTGCCTTTATCAATCGTGACGTTGATAGAGTGGGTATGACAGATGACCTCTGGATACTGATTTAGTTTATCTACCTCGAATAATCTTCATATGGATGAGGGTGAGAAAGAAACAAGCTATGAATGGTAGATATACTTCGATCAAAGTAGACAAGTTCTGAAAGGAGTCAGTTTTGAGGGTATCTTTACTGAATGAATATAGGTATATAATGACTTTAATAAATGCGAGGAAGTTAAAAAAAGCCAAGATCGTACTTAGTGCAAATCCGTAGTTGCTGCCAGTCTGTCGGAAATAGTGCGGATAATGGGAAACAGTCGTGATGTATGTACTGTGCGCATGTGTAGTGTATATGTACGTGTAGATGTGTGTGTTTATCTGTACGTGTACATATATGTGTATGTGCATGAATATGTGCATGTGTGGGTGCGACAAGCCGAGGACAGGGCGCGATGGTGCTCATTGGGGGAGGCCTATGTCCAGCAGTGGACTGAGATAGGCTGATGATCTTATTATACATAGAACACTTATTTATGAGCAAAATGTACGCAAAACGGACGTATAAATTGTTCGTATATAAATATATAACAATTGAGTATGAATTTTGGATTTTAAAAATTGTTGGTCGTTTTTTTTCAATTTTATATTTAACTTTAGATATTATGAAAATCAGAGTATTTTCCCGAGCTATATAAAACAACGAAAGAAGGTTTGTTCAATTTAAGAATAATATGGATAGAACGGAACTAATCTATTAGGTATTGCTATTGATGAAAGTTTCGTGAGATAGTCTGTTTGGTTATGTATAAAAAAGCGATTGAAAGCAGTATGAAATTGCATGTATGGCTTTGCAGTTTCAGCATTCCTAAATATAATCTGTGCAATTCATTTTCGTCGACACTTATGTCGTATAAAAAGCTACAGCTCGGCTAGAATAAATTTTCAACGCAAAG
>DWME01008836.1:0-11381 GCA_018244795.1 Parelbella ahira ahira
AAACAGCAGTGAATAATAAGGCTGGTGATAATAATTACATTTTTCTATATTAACATATTGCATCATCATTAGGAATCATTAATTTTGACTTTTGTAAAAATTCCAACCAACAAATAGTGAACCTGCTACAAAAAAAACATGAACTCAAATTTTTTTTAAATACAATTTTATAAAGTAATTCAGAAACTATTCATTTAATTGTCAGGCATCATTTTGCTGATGCTGATGAGAAAATGGGAGATCTTCCACCAGGAAATATTATTACATATTTAAATTTGTATTAATAAATTTCTATCACATGAAACAGTGTTTAAGGTGTTACATGCATATAAAAATGCTAATATAATTATACATTCATATGAATATTTCCATTTTAAGCAAATATATTATGTTAAAGCTTAATTCTCTGTTTTTCTTACATGTTATTTAATTTTAAAAAATATTGAAATTTTGTTTAATCTTTTCCTATTCCATGATACACAGCCGACACAGCTGATACAGCAGTGGTAGCCTAGTGGACAGCCGTGATAGCCTAGTGGTTAAGAATTCAACCTCTCGCTCCAGGAGTGTTGGATTCAAATCCATGGCGCCCACCTCTTTACAACAGTGTGTTTTAAGTATAAATATCACTTGCCAATGGTGCAGGATAACATCGTGAGGAAACCTGCACACTTTAGAATTTACAAAAAAAATAATAATTCTAAGGTGTGTGAAGTCTGCTAACCTGCACTTGGCCAGTGTGGCAGACTAAGGTCTTAACCCTCTCAATATGAGAGGAGACCCACATTCCATCAGTAGAATGACAAATGGGTTGATTATTATTATTATTTTTATTCTATGAGACAGGTAACCACAGGTTAGACTATAATTCTCTACCTATACATAAGTGTATTGGAAATGTTATGTTGTTACTCTTTTTAAGTGAAGAGAAACAAACATATGGGGGTGCCCAGTGGCTACTGGTGCCTATACACATATGTACATATATAATAACCAACCTCATTCGGGTCTTCTAGTTGTATAGTTGAGAGGACTGTGTTATTACATGTGCAGTTTGTGTCAGTTCTATTTGAAGATAAGAGACATATATTGCTACTCTTGAGGGCTGAGATAATCACATCTGGTGTATATGTGGATCAGCGACCACACCATTCCAACTCAAACACAAATTGAATATTATAAATAGGTATAGTGGGGTTCTGACCCCAGGTACATTGTTTGTGTTCTTTCACCTACCATCTACTATAACTATACACCTTTACATTCAACAATATTACTTATACAGATCACATATGCCAATTACACTGTATGTTCTATGCATATAATATTATATACACTGTCTGCATGTTTTAAGAAATATGTATTTGATTCACAACATAATTTATGTAAAGTTTCATTATTTTATGCCCATGTATGGCAATAGGCTCACCACCTATTCAATGGGACTTAAAACATAACTGGTGAAACATGGGAGTGTACTACACTCCTCTGCCTACCCTTTCAGGGATTATAGGTGTGATGTTACGTTTTTTTCATTATTTTTAAAAGTTAATACACACAGGGCCAACAATAATGCCAGGGCTGCTTATAAAACTTAGGTTTATTGGAATATAATCTAAATCCAAGACATTAATTATGCATACAGATCAAAATTCATGATATAGCTGACAAACACCAAACCTTCTAGTTCATATAAAAAAATAGAATGTTCATGTGTCATATAATATAAAGGAAATGAAGTAATTGATAAAGTAAAGTAAAATAAATAAAGTAAAAGAAAAAATACATAATGTTACAATATAATGAGACAAATTACTAGTTTGTCTCCACAATAACACAGGAACAGTACTTACTTGTATAATTCATGTTTCAACAAAGCAATTTCAATTCCATAGCCCCAGGTGTTGCTGTGGATTTTGATGCCTATTCTATTTCAAAGTCAGAACTGAATCCTAAATGTCCTAGTCCTGAATGTCAACTTTATGATGTTTAATGAACACTGTTTATTAATTTTTTTCAATACAAATCTCATCTTGAATATATACTCTTCTTTGTATTTCAATATTAAATATTTTGTAGTTGTAACAGTTTGTGGTCACAAAATAAAGCCTTTTCATTAAAACATGTCTTTGTTCCAAGTAATCCACCATTTTAAACCAGTGGAATTAAAAAAAATATAAATTCAAATGTAAATTGTAAATGTAGTAGTTACATTTGTAGATAATTTTACATATAAGATTTTTATGACATTTTTCAAAACTGCTGTAAATATAAGATCTACATGTTATGTACATCTTGTAGCAGATATTATAGTGATTACAACTGAATTTCACAGAAAACTATCTGTTAATATTCTACTTATTTATCTGTAGCATCATTGATTTATTTGAGATTGTATCCTCACATTTCTATTCTTTTCCTTTTTCTTCTTTTCTCTCCAATACATATTCTAACCATATGAATTAAAACCCACTGTAAGATTGTAAATTATAATTGATTTGATGTCTTAATAATATTGTTTATTATCTAATGTAAATTAATTTTGGGCAAAAAAGTGTGAAAATTGAGACATCAACGTGAGACACAAAAAATATTTATCATAAGGACAGCGTAGTGACGGTTCACTGTAAACAGTTCGTGCAGCTTGTTCAAAATGAGTTTGCTCAGCTATTTTAAAGCGGTAATGCTATTTGCAATTGTTTGGATACGAAATATATTACAATTTTAACATTTAGCACCAATTTAATATACCGCTGAGGGCGCCGAAACGGGCTGAGGTAAAGCGAAATAACTGGGAATATGTAGTGTATTGTCAGAATACGCATGGCGACATTAGATTTTCCCACTATCCATCTGTAATAATATTGCCGTGAATGCCACTAACGATTGTTTTTAATATACTTAAATTATGGACTAATTCATAATTCGCTCCTTCTACTTTATCAATGCAGTTGTTTTAGGATAGAAACATTAAGCATTTAACCTATAGAAAGGAATTCTTCCGCCGACAACCAAAATATTGAATTTATTGGTCGCTTGAAAATTCGTAAAATACAGAAGAACTTACCTCAGTAAATAATAGGCATCAAAGTGGTGTAATCTGCAACGGATTATCCAGAAATTGGCGTAATTTTCACAATAAATAAGAATTGAAAACAGAAAAAATAAGCTACCTCACTATTCGATGTCAATTTGGTAACGGTGTTGCCAAACTTAACTTACTATAAAGTTTTATTACAATTTCATAATATAATAATTACATAAATTATTGTGTTATTTTGCCACGACAAATTATAATACTGTTCTCAAGCAAACATTTGTTACGAATCTTTTGATATGAGTTTGTCTCTTTCTTTCTTAATTTTGTATCGATTTATTGTAACATTAAGTGAATAACACAAAATGGTAATCGAAATAATTATATTACATGTTTTGTACTATAAACAATCAGACAAATTGTGTAATATGATTTTGTTGGTAAAAAAATCGTATACTGTAATTTTATGAGATACAATTGCAAATAATAATATTTTAGGAGCAGTTGCACCATGTTAATACTGTTTTGTTAATTAACTTTCCTAACACATGTATAAATGACTTATACCCACAGTAATTGACGAATGCGTTAATATTCAATATCTTTTACACAATTTCTTTCTAAAATGAATGAATCCAATAAAATGGCGGTAATATTTTACTGTAATGTTGGTAGTATATTGATTCGGCTCCCCGTATAGCTATCTTATTTCCTCTCATCTAAGATATAGCCTGTCCTTGTTACAAACATGTAAATGCCATTGACCTCTTGTGTCGATGTTAGTTTCTATTGGATGAATTAGTAGTGGGGTTGAAACGCTTGCAAAAAAGCGCGTCGCTGTGCTCTCTACCAACATACTAGAATATTCCGCGCCGACTCATCATTACTCGCTTCCTTTCATTCTTCTGCAATTGGCGTTCAGTGTTGAAGGTCGCGTGTGGACCTTAGTTTTTAGTTTTGTTAATTTTAGCCTAAATATAAGTCATGGCCAATAACGACAATTTTGCACAAGATATTACGGATAGTCAAGTCAACGGAAACGCGGAAAACGGAGGCGGCGATGGTCAGCAAGATCATAACAGTGCCGAGGCTCCCGGGCGCGATGACGACAGGTAAAGTAATTTTTCTGTTACTAATTGTACTGAACGTGTTTCGTGCATTACAGTAATTGTTTTATCTAGCTTGTTATTCCATTCGTGACAAATTAATGGCTTGTAAAAGTTGCTTTTGTACTTTACACAAGCCTTCGCCGTAAGCCGCAATGGCGGCGGCGATCCGGCATTTCCATTTCGGCATATCTAATCTATTTTAATCCTCGAAGTGTTTTCAAAATTTAATCTTTTAGCGTCTGCAGTGGGTTCTTCGCGTTTAAAATTTAGTTTTGAATGTTATAGTTTTGATTTCTCAGTTCATTTCAGGATACTTTTCCATTAATTCGGCCCGATAGCCGCATGAAGTAAAATGGCGTCATTTAGCGCGTCTCTTTTGCACTGCGCCGGGTCGGTCCCGTTATCGATTTTTCGCATCAGCTCTTTTTCACTCGTTTAGTGGTTCGAATGTTACGGTGGGAGCGGACGAGCCACTGTCCCGTTATCTGTAAGCGGCATTGAGTACGTAGTTGCAAGATTTTAAATCGGTGTTAGTGCGTAGTAGGGTGTCCGTCAGTTTGGAGCGCTACTAACGCCCTGTCTCTCTGCAGGTGTGAGCCTGCGCCGCCGCCGCAGCCGCCGCCGAGGACGCCATGGTATATATCCGCTGGGCTCACACTAAAATATAATCAGGACCAGACTGACAGTTGATTGTCTCGGCCACTTAACTTTGGGCCCTCGATCACACTTGCCAATTTCAAATCTTGCGATATCACTGTAACATTCTTGTTTCACTTCTCGTTGTCTTGATAATGTTAAAGTTTGCAATTTACTTTTGTAACTTACAGGTTGTCATTTGTTTTGCTGCAGTGCTTGGAGTTTGATTTGACCAAAAAAGTAGCTGTAAAGTACTGTAAACAAGTACTGCATAGTTATAATTTTAAATTGTAATTTGTAAGTCAAACCGATTCTGATTTGAGACAAGTGTACCTTTTATGAAATAGACTATAATTTTTGTGCTATGTGTTTACAGAAAGCTATTTGTTGGCGGATTGAGCTGGGAGACTACAGACAGTGAGTATAATTTGATATTTTTTTTTTTTTATTCACAGTTTACATGATGACCATTTCAGTTCTGCTTCTGAATAATTTTTGAAGAAAGCTATACCCACCCTTCTGAATATAATATAATTTAAAATATATCCTTTTTTGGTTAATAAGGTTTCTAAACTAAGTGTACTTTTTCAGAGGAACTGCGTGATCACTTCAATGCCTATGGAGAGATAGAGAGCATAAATGTAAAAACAGACCCAAACACAGGAAGGTCAAGAGGATTTGCATTTATTGTCTTCAAGGCGCCAGATTCCATCGATAAGGTTATGGCAGCAGGAGATCACACCATTAACAACAAGAAGGTGGATCCAAAGAAGGCTAAAGCTAGACATGGCAAGATTTTTGTTGGTGGACTTAGCAGTGAAATCTCAGATGATGAAATAAAGACTTTCTTCGGAAACTTTGGCACTGTGAGTACATATCATATTAGATTTGTAAATTTTTATGTTAAAATGTGATGACCAATCCGGTTTTGGTGAGAAAAAAAATCTTGAAGGTTTTTGAAGAGAAATCCGGGCCACTGATTTTACTACATGAGAATTAATTAAGTGTAATAACTAGACCAATGTATTACAATATATTTTTTCATTTCAGATCATTGATGTTGAAATGCCTTTTGACAAAACCAAGAACCAGCGGAAGGGGTTTTGCTTCATCACTTTTGAATCTGAACAAGTGGTAAATGAACTGCTCAAGACTCCCAAACAGACCATCGGTGGTAAAGAGGTGAGGTTTTTGTAAACATATTCATTCTGATGTTCTTTAAATTACTGCAATTTGTCATAAATAGATACATCTCAGGAATTTAAAATAAATTAACATTAACTGGAATAATAATTGCAGGTTGATGTGAAGAGAGCCACACCCAAGCCCGACGGCCCTGGTGGTATGGGCGGGCGTGGTGGACGCGGCGGTAGGGGTACTCGGGGTGGTCGTGGCGGCCGCGGGGGCTATGGTGGTCAGGGCGCCTGGGGCAATCAAGGCTATGGCGGCTACGGCTACGGGCAAGGCGGATACGGCGGCGGATACGACGGCTACGGATACGGGGGCTATGGCGGATACGACTACGGTGGATACGGCGGTTACGATTACTCCGCTTATCCCAATTACGGTAAACGCGGCAAGCAGCACTACTAAGCTAGCTCTTGCTGGCTGCTCACCAACACATTACCTCGACTGATGTTACCTGATCCTTAGGATGTAAACGTAGAGTAAGGCGGTGGCCGGCCGCCCGGCCGCCGCGCTAGGTTAGCGTAGCGGGGCGACCTTCCGTCCTTGAGATGCCTATTTACCTTGTAACTGATGTGTATCTATGTTGCAGAGAAATCGACATCATGTGTACCTTAGGTGTATGAGTTAGTGCGTAGAAAATATTTATTTTTCTATAATACTACGTATTTACATTAAATATTCTATCGAGATAATGTGTAGTGAATGTTGTCGAGGAGACAGTATATATTCTGATTAAAACCATCAGGTCGGTCTAATCTGTTTGCGTAATTAGAAATAATCATTTCATATAATCTAACTTGTTTCCAAATTATCATTTTAATTTGCACCATTGTTTTTCCACTAATTTGCATTGCTGCCGCCAGTCGCCATCTATATCTGTTAGCGGAAGTAGCAGGTGCTCTCACAGCTACCGATCACTCTTTATCATTGTTTCACTCGTACTATTATCTGTACATATATGTTACCTGCCTTACGTTTTTTATAAGTGTTTATTTGTAATACCACTTTTGACATATGTAGCAATGTAGCTAGAGTTTTTGTTCTGGCATTTTTATACATCATAACACTCTTGCCACATGCTACATTTGGGTAATTGGGGTAATATATGGAGAGACATTGTGAAAGTGATAAAGATATGATGAAGCTTTTGAATAAAGCACTGTTACAAAAATCTCAATGTGTTTCCATATATAACCCCCAGTCCAATCCCTAACCTCCACGTCTGCCATCATGCTTCGAGGACAACTGAATCAACAATTGGTTTTAAACTAACAATGCATGCCATAGGGGTATTTTTACTATTAATGGGTAATTGGGTATTGTGGATGAAGCTTTTGGGTATCACTAGATGTAGAGCTGAATTAATAAAGTGAACAGAATAACAGTAATTAGAATACTAGATATAATATTTGACTTTGTACTGAGGGCACTATTTGTATTACGTATAGTGTTAGTCTTTTTTATAAGATCATGATGGGTTTTTACGAGGCAAAATTTCTGAATAGTGTTGAAAAATAAATATATTTCGGAAGGGCTGCGATATAATTTTTAGGCTTCTCTACAAATTGCCTTATAAGGCCAATAAACAGGGCATAAAGAATAGGAGGCCCCAAATACAATTATGAGCTCGAGAGTTGGTGGCGAAGAGCTATAAATAAGATAAGCCCACACTAAACTAGTTTTGTGTTCGGGCAGACTACGGCGGGTACGGAGGGTACGAGGGCGGCTACAGCGCGCGTGCGGCTCCTCGCGGTAAAGGTACTGCCGTCCTCTCCCGCCACCCACACCATTGTTGCGTATTCGCCCCTGCATGCCATTAACTGATCACTAGCCCTAGCCATCTACTAATTACTTTGAGCCCTAGATACTCCGTGCATGACGTCATGACGCGGTCCACTCATTCAGCGTAGACATTGAAATTGTTCAATAGTAGACGGTTCGCATTTCTGTTTACGTTAGTTTCAATTGTTTCATTAAGTTTCATGCTATTTCTCTTTGTCAAATTACGTAATAGTTGTTCTGTGTTCATACTGTTCCTACATTGGGTACTGTGATGCACCCATCGGATCTGTTAGTTTACCATACACATGTTGTCATGTCTGCCTTCGTAAAATTTCAAGAAATGTGCTTTTATCATAAGTTTTTAGTGGCAATTACTTTTGACACAAATTTACAGCAATGTGTATAGAATGTAAATTATATGCAACCCGGTTGTGGATGTTTGTCTAGATATTTTTTTATAGAAGAAATCTGGTGTTATGAATTTTAACATGAAATGTTACAACAAAACATTATATAACCTTGAAATGTATTAAATATATTAAGCGTTATATATTAGTGTAAAGTAGAAGCAATACATAATATAATAGCGCTTGTAGTTGAATGTATCGAAATCAGTCTGTGATTGTGGCGCTCTGGATATAGAAGTTAGATTGTTGAATGTGTCGACAGCTGGGTACCAGGGCGGCAAGCAACGGGGCGGCGGCGGTGGCGGCGGCGGCGGTCGCACAAACCAGAGGCACCAGCCCTATTAAAACTCCACCAGTACCTGCCGATAGTCATCTCAGTCCAATAGTAAGGTCAGTTTGGCTCTGCAGTGGAATATGAATGAAGTTTGAATAGCTAGTGCTTTGTAATAAGTTGTAATAGGCGATGACATTGGAAGCTTTACATTTAATATTTTTTGTCAAGAAAAGTTGGGGTAGTGTTTGAAATTGTCAATTTGTTGTTTACAGGTTAAGTCACCGGTCATGCGCGTCCCCTGCGCCTGTGTCGCGCCGCGCTGGGGGCGCGTCATTCCATTCCACGTTAATTTAAGAAAGTAATCTTGTTAAGAAGATTTTTAAGGATAAAAATACGTCGTATGTGACGACGTGGCTGCGTCTGCGCGGTCATTTCATAAATTTATTATAATATAGTATGGATTATAGATTTCTCTTGAGTATTATTGCCGATTAGATTCAAACTTTGACATTATAGTATCGAAATTTACCTTTTGAACTGAATTCTTAGAGTAATGATTATTATACAGAGCTTAAAATAAAATAGGTTTATATTGTGTCTCTGTCGTCGAGCCGTCGTCGAACCGTGTGTGCGTGGTGTGTGTTTGCAGCGAGCGCGAGGGTGTACCGCCGCCCTCCACTCTCAACTTGATTGTTCTGGATCTCATCGCAGAAATGTTGTAGTTTTGTATTTTTTAATTTGGTAATCAAACAAATCAATCATGTATTTTTTAAACTAGCTGTTTCTTCCAACGAGTAGGATGAAATTAGATTAAGTGATCGGACATGAACAAACTGTGGAGATATACCAATCGTGTATGTCTAATAAACAAATGTGTAAATAAAATGTTGACTTTGTGTTTATTTACTATGGATATTATAACTTAAGCTAAAGAACATCTTAGCTCTGGTTATTTTATTCAGTATAGGACACAATGTAGTGTTGTGTTCACCTCACTCAAGCAGGTTTTTATAAAGTGCATATTTGGATTATAAACAGTGATTTTAACTAAAGATAAGAAAATAAGGCGCGCAGAATTCGGTTTACTAAGCTCAAGTGCATGAATTACAATGGCGCGAGAAACTACTCTTGAAAGTAGCTTCGGAGCAAGTATAACTAATGTACACGCTGTACTACTAGTTAAGGAATATTTAGGTGAGACACTAATCTGGTATTTAAATGTCAAGTGAACTTCAAATTTCATTAAATTAATTAGCTGAATTGGATTTTTATTTACCTGTACCTTGCCAATATTTTTTCAACGAGACTAGATGTACGAACTGAAAATGTCATTGCGAACATGAGAGGTCGGTCCCGGCGACTTGAACCGTTTACGCTAGTACTAAGGCATCGGTAGGCAGGTACCTACTGCGTCCTCGAATCTACGGGTACTGCGGCCCCATCTGTTTTTACCTGCTGTCGCTCAAAACAGTCGCGTTAGTAGTGATGCTGTATAGTGTTGTATTACCATTGCAAATGCGACACTTGTGTCAGATGTAGGCTGCCGATAAATATTTGATTTCTATAGAACCATTGAACTCCCTGCGCATACGTAAACATTATTTGTGTCCAGTTGCTTCCACTTAACTACTAATGACGATCAAAAAGTGTACGGTGTGGGTCACTGGAAACTATATAAAAGTAGTCGAACAGACGAGCAACATTACCAAGTTTCCTTACAACTTTGCTGAGCTGCGCAAACGGAGGAGTTGCATTCGGCGCGCGTCTCATGTATGCGATACAAGCCATTTGCACTGAAAGAGTGGCGCATGAACGCGGGTGACGCAGAGACTCGGACGGGACGAGCCACAGACAATTTCTTTCTATGCGTCGCAATAGGCGGTCGTGCGTGAATATATCCGAACAAAATGACGGAGGAACCAGCTGACACCTCGATTGACGTTAGTAAAGAACGCTTCATTGCAGAAGTGAGAATTCAGCCAGCTATATGGATATAAGTTCCTTGGAATACGGTAACTGCTTGGAAAAAATAAAGGCTTGGGAACAAATATGTTTTACCTCACTTCTAATTGTCCAAACTTGGATTCCAAAGGAAAGAATGAAAAGGGTAAGAAAAGCCAAAGTAATTACACTATAATAATTACGGAATTAGATGTTTGTTTATAATTCGGACTTTCCGTAAGACAAGGGCAAAACGGCATATTTTTAAATTTTATACTAGAGACATTTCAATTGTTTTAGAACGATTCTGTGCTAGTTGAAGTCTACCTAATTTTAAAAATTACGCAATCCGTGTTTTTTTACAATTACGCCCTTGTCTTACCGAAGGTAGGTATGATGTCATAATCATAAAATATCCGACGTCGGGCGAGTCGTTATCGTAAAACCTTGCCACGGTTCAGAACTCAACGGGTCACAAAATAGGTTCTAGGTCGATCTCGAGTATTCATTGATCTGTCAGATGGCATGATATATGAAACATTTTCTAAATTATGGGTAACGTTTGTTTCCTGAAAACGATGTCCTTCCCTCCTTTTTATAAAGTTATGTAAGACACAGCCCGCTTTTACAATATGTTCAGCAAAATCCACAGAAACGTTGATTAGAGATTGAAATATCCGCCATTTGCTGGTTAATAAACCAAAAGCGCATTCAATACAGCGCCTAGCTCTAGACAACTTGTAATAAAAATTTACTTATTCATAGTTAAGTCATATAATCCAAAGGCTTTATCACCAATGAAACAAAAGTTGACGGGACTAGATAATCCTGAAATTAGTCTTGCTATGGTATTTGAAGACTTCCATTTCAAATGTCGTTAAATAATTCCTTTTTTTAATAAATAATCGAGTCAGATGGTTTTCCGTATGACCCTGTCACTCTCTACCTTTAAACGAGCAATTCTTGTGTATATATATGTGTTATATATATATATATATATATATACA
>DWME01008837.1:0-11381 GCA_018244795.1 Parelbella ahira ahira
CTTAAAATAACAATTCCTAACAACACATGTAGACCGCTTCGTAGAGATCTCAAAAATAGATCTTTAGAACTAATATGGCAGCAAAATTGTTAAAAATAACCTCTGCTGTTGAACATAGGAATATGTAAAATAAATCAACTATGACTGTACACATAAGAAAGATGCATACTATTCTAAAAATTCATTTAGATGTCCAGAAAAATATGACCGCGTTCTTCAGTTGCTCCATATACTTATTTTTGTGTGATATCAAGTTTTGCTTGTTCTACATATTTCTTTTATATTTCATAAATTTATGACATCGAAACGAAAAGGATTTGAGTATCAAATCAGCCAGTGCTAAGTAACAGTATGTACTTATTACAGTTTTGGAAGACTTCTATTTTTATCAATTGAATTTCGTTAATATTTTGAACTTTAATATGTTTTTTGCAGCAGATAGAAAGCTGACCTAAAGCTTAATTCTAACCGGTCTCACATTTGAGTCAAATTTGCCCGTCACATAAAAAAAACTTGCAAATACTTATAAGTATTGCTAAACACCTGAAAAACCTTACGTTACGCCTGGCAGCTTCTTCTAGAAGTTTATATAATTCGTGGTAAATCGCTGAACTTAATCATTGCAATGAATTGTACTCATGGAACAAGAACAGAAATGGAAATCCCTGCAAAACATCTCATCGTTCGAGTCGCTGCGACGCGCCGCCGCAGAGCGCGCCACTACAGGTACTCGTAGCACTGTAACGTATCGTCATTAGTGACACGCTATTTAGCAGTTAGTGGCGCCGATTGATCAATGCGACATTTATTTTCAGTTAATCGTGTTTGGATACTGACTCAGCTGCGACCCGCGCGCCGATTGCTTAACGCCCGCTATAGGTATACATGTGTTTATGCATTGGCCGGTTGCAAGAGGCGTCTGATCATTTTGCAAATAAATAATTGGTAGGTACTAATTTATATATAATAATAATTTATTATTCTTGTGAAGATAATTTAAACTATGAGAGGAGCAGAAGTTATAATATTTTTAAAAGTTTCCAATATTTTTGCAAAAAAGTTGCTATTTGTTCTTGAACGAAGTTTTACAGCTGTAAAGGAGGCTGTTTACAAATAAAATTTCGAGGAGTAAGTTCAAGTGCTATGAGATTAAAAAGAAATTTTATTACAAAAAGTCAATTAACTTACTTTTTACTTAAGCAAAGTGAATCGGGCGGAAGACGGATAGCCTACTTCATAACAATCATAATAAAAAGTCTCTTTACTACTTCTTAAAATTTATAATTCTCCATGTTATATATGTACATATATGATACAGAACTCATTGTCGGACTTTTTTATCATATGATAAGCTTGTGTTTGGCCGTGATCTCGCCTGATGGAAAGCACATAATATGCATTCTATGATGAAGTGTGCGTGCCTACGAAAAGCCAATTCAGCCTTGCTTTGAAGACTCATAGGTTATATGTGTCCCAAAGTATAGACAGGATAGCAGAGTGTTCCAATTGTTAGTCGTTTGTATCAAAATGTGGAACAAAACCGTTTCGTTCTGGCAATTGGAACATCTACCAGTCATAATTATAATAATGACCTTAACCCACCGTGCGTCTACACACACTAACTACATACACGTTATAATATATGTAACCTACCGTCTCTCTTTATTTCATCTTTTGCTCTCTCTTTACTTTAAAAAGTTGTACATTAATGAGCCAAAAGCATTTATTATAATATAAGTAGGTACTTATAAGGGCAAAAATTACGTGTTCCGCGTTACCATAGTAACGTTAGCTCTCCCAATATTCCACCTTAATGGGCAAGTTTTCATATTAGGCGTTGTCTGGTTATGGCTGGTTTGCATGCGAGGCTGTCGTCGCGACCAGTTACTTTGATCGACTTCCGTTATTACTAAATACGCCTTACTATTAGTAAGACCCCACTGGATTGGGCAGTTTTGGTTACAATTTGTAAAATTAGAATTAATTTTTCTTTTTACTGTTTAACTAGTTGTTATCATCTACTATTATTAGTATATTACGCCAGATGCCTTAAGCAGTAGGCAGAGTGCAGTGATTGCCAAATATCTCAATTCTTATGAACTTGAGATGCGTTTACTACATTATATCAGCTAATATCGAATAGTTTTTTGCTATTTACTAGCTATTATTTATTATTGTCATACAGGCTTTTGTTATTCAAGATCGGACAACAACCACATCCGATTACATCGTTCTTTGTCTTGCTGCTAACCAGCCATGCCAGCAGTACGTGGAATATGCGTCCATTCCATGTACAATATATGCAACATTAATATAGATACATTAATTGCTATTAGTAGTATGGCAAAAGGTTCACCACCTATTCCATGGGACTTAAACGTAACTGGTGAAACGAGTAAGGGTACTCCTCTGCCTACCCCTTCCGGGATAACAAGCGCGATGTTGCGCTAATTGCTATTAAGTTTTAAGATCAAAGTAAAGGTTCCTTCGTTATTAATTAGGTTTTCAATAAGTACTCGTAGTAAAGTTTTCCTCGATATTTAAGTTTAAATACGATATGATAAAGTAAGTAGGTACGTAGAGAAAGATTTACAATTTACTTGAACAGAGGCATTGTTTGCGCCGATCTCTTAATTTGAACATAACTTTTCATGTAGGAGTTTCTTCATCTACAAATTTATTAGTAATAGCTGTGCCCGCGACTTCGTTCGCGTGGAATTTAACATAAAAGTTTTTGTTCAGTTCGCAGATTTAGTTATTTACGCGGTAGGTACTGGACAGTACTTGGACATTGCAATATTACTTTATTTTATACTTCTAAATTGAAAGTAGCCAAAGTTACTATTATATCAGCTATCTGCCAGTGATAGTCAAGTCAAAATTGGTCAGGCCATTCCAGAGATTACCCGGAGCAAACAGACAGACAAACGAAAATTGAAAAAAATATATATTTTGGTATACGCACCATGTATATATGCATTTAGTAACAAGCGATTATTTTAATATTACAAAGAGACACTTCAATTTGATTTATATGTATGTATGGATTACATAATAATATTAATAAGCTATGCTGATAAAAGGCAGGTAGACGCGAATTACGATAATATAAAACCCTTTCCATATGTTTGAATGGTCGGAGGCAACACGGTGATTTGGATTTGTTAGATTTTTATTATATTAAAAGGCAAGGCAAATAGGCAGGCGCCCACGCGATGGTAAGTGGTCATCGTCGCCTATAGACATTTGCAACATCAAGGGCTACCAATTTGTTGCCTGCCTTCTAGGAATATTTTCACGCTCCGGTTGAAGAACCCGATGTCATA
The DNA here is from genome assembly GCA_018244795.1 of Parelbella ahira ahira. Taxonomy (NCBI): domain Eukaryota; kingdom Metazoa; phylum Arthropoda; class Insecta; order Lepidoptera; family Hesperiidae; genus Parelbella; species Parelbella ahira. Next base: position 3,327 of record DWME01008837.1, read on the forward strand.
GCGTACTTTGAACACCTCAGAAGGAAGGTCATTCCACAGTTTCAGGTGCGCGGCAGAAAAGAGCGTTTGAAACGCACTGTTGTGGACTGGCAGGAGTCCAGTTGATGAGGGTGGAATTTGTCCTTCGACGTATAGTGCGATTCAAAACAGATGGTAACGGCATCATCTCAAAGAGTTCATCAGAGAACTGTCCATTGTAGAGTAGGTAAGGCACAAACAATGCGCCACCGTCCCTGCACAGGCTCAGTGACTCTAGCCGGTCGGTAAGTTTGGGGCCGTCGACAATTCGAACAGCACGTCGATGCACGGAATCTAGTGGGGGTTAATTGGTACTTTGGTGTGAGCAGTGCTCCATATAGGGCCTAACTTGTGCTTTATAAAGTTTAAAGCATTGGCTTGAAGTGAAGTACTGTTTTGCCTTATTTAATACCCCTAGCTTTTTGGACGCCAATTTTCTCTTTTCTTCCAAATGATTCCGGAACTGAACGTCGCTCGACATGTCAACTCCCAAGATCCCATATCGTCGATGCGCAGAATGAATAGCGTCGGTGAGAGCACTGAGCCCTGCGGTACCCCAGCATTATTGGGTGGCGTGTCCGAACCATACCCGTCGACAACGACCTTAATGTATCGTTCGGACAGCAAACTGACTACTCATTTGCACAATCTCTTGGGTAGTCCATACGATGATAACTTCGATAGAAGAGCTATGTGCTACATCCGATCAAAGGCCTTTGCAATAATTAGGCTGACAGCCAAGGTTTTCCCTTTACTCTCAATGACTTGGGCCTGACGGTTCGTGAGGCACACTAGTAGGTAGACAGCCGAATGAGGCTGCCTAAACCCATATTGGGGGTCATTAATCTGTCGGAGATCTTCTAGATACCTAAGTAGCTGGGTGCTAATAATACGCTCCATTACCTTCGTCAGTAGAGACTAGAGAGGCGCGTTAGAACGGGAGACAATTCTTAAGCGCACTTCCTTTATACCACTGCGGGGATACTGTCTGGTCCACTCAACTTCTAGATGGCTAAGGAGATTAGGACTCACCTGACATCCTTCCGAGTGAAACGTATGTCACGCATGAAGCCTGCCCATTGCAGGATGGTAGGTGGTATGTCTGCCCCATCATCAAGAGTTGAGTTTGAGGCGAAGATGGCATCAAAGAGATTTGCTTTCTCCTTTGCGGTATGAGCCAAGACGTCATCTGTTTTTCGCAGCGTTGGTAAAGACGACCGACAAAAGTTTCCTTCAACAGCCTTAGCGAGACATCAGATCGACTCTCAGGTGGATAGCTCGCTAATCTCTCACCAATTCTGCCGACATGCTTGAACTTGGCCTCGGCTATCCTCCTCTTAGTGGACCTGGAAACAGAATTATAGCTCTTCTTGAGGTCGGCTGTATCTGGATCCTTACAAGCACCTGCTGGGATCCAGTTCGGTATGCCTCGTGCTTGAAGGAAGATAACTCTGCGCAAGGCCTATCGAATCAGGGTTGACTATGACCACCAATGGGTACAATTACGTGGAGAATAAAACATTCCATACACAGAAGATGCACCACATCAGTTACAGCATCAGCACGTGCATTAGGATCATCAGAAGAGGAACACCTTCGTCTCGCCACGCGCACGCATGCACATACGCACACACACGCACGCACGCTCGCAAGCACGCACGCACACAAATACGCGCGCGCACACAGTACATACATTTTTTTTTGGAGAACTTACGAATATTAGGAATAATAATCAAACAATTCACAAAATGGTACTACACACAATACTACGCAATGTTTACGATGCTGTCAAAGCAAAACAATAATTAAATACGGAGATCGAGATTTAATGCCTAAAGCAAATAGAGTGGTCGGTTCTGTATTCACCACATAACCGATATTAGCTTTTCACTCATACCATAGCGGTTACTTCTTCAAATAAACGAACGAGCATCAGCCAGGGCACACAGCGGGCCGATAGGATTCCATCTATCACAAATTAACTAACTCTTCATATAACCACCGGGTAACCGACTCGGGTAATCGGCGGAGTGATGTACGCGTCAATCTCGATAAATTAAATTGCATTAACCACACAATCTATATTTTGATAATGGCTAAATAAACGATATCGAGTCGGCGGCTGGCCGCAGGGAAACGGGATACCCTAATAGATCTAATTTAGAACAGACACGACGAACGAGTGCGCTCGCTCGATACGTTTCCTGCAGTGTAATTTATCTAATTTCGTCTAACATACCGTTCAAATTGTTCCAAGTCTGATGTACACATAAAAGTAAAATTGATTCTGAGTTTCAATCTGTATTGAAGCGAGAAATGTTATTCGACCTAAACCACGCACCTAAAGCCCAATAAACTGATTAGAATGTCAGGTTCCAAATAATTGATAAGAAAAACAAACTGCAATCCATCAATAATACGGAAAGCATCACAACAATTGTAAGCAAACAGCGCGGTAGTTTAATAAACGTACAGAACCGAGTACGAGTACGAGTATGTATTCTTTGTTAGTGATCAAATAGAGAAAAGAGCAAGCCCCTTAAGTAAATCAACGCGTAGAACAAACATCGCGAGTTGCGAATCGATTGCGCGGACGCGGGACCAACCCCTTATCTCGACGGTGCGCACGTGTGAACCCCGTTCAATTTTAATTTCATGCTCAAACAATGACGCTATCGAGCCGGCTATTATTTTGTATCGTCGAGGGTTGAGTTCATCTAAATCTGCCTGATAAGCCCGGAGCTCTTTGTCGCCGTCGATCCTGATGGCTAATTCGAGAACATTCGCTATACGTTCGGGACATGCTACCTATTCGACGGCCACTTTTAATTTGTCATTAGAATATCGGTATGTTTATAGAACGACGCTTTTATATCTCGTTCCCTTGTTCCTCTTATCTGTTATCAGCATTCACATATTTAATTAAATGTCATCTCTCGTCGGTCGCGACACTATTTTAGAAATATTCAGTTAAATTGGATTGCTTCAATTTGCATTGGAATGACAAATACAATCATAGCAATGAATACAGCGACTCAAGTTATTACAAAGACCCTCATAAGAACCCCGCTGAAAATTTCTAGTCATCGTTGGTTTGTGCTGCATTAAAGCAAACTTTGAAGATATCATATAGGTATCGCTGATATTTTAAAATTTACTACTTACATATGATTGTATTGTCTATACGAACACACATTTTAAGATCTCTAGCTTTTAATTGGCGAAATATACCAGATTGGTAAATACAATTGACAGTCAAAAATGTTACCATTAACCGTCTAACTTATCTAAAAAAAATTTCATTGCAACGTTTTAGTATATAATATTACTCGTGTCCAATATCATCTACTATTTATTCACTTCATCTTTGAATTGTGAATAAGAATTAATAAATTACAATATTTGATTGAATTTTCGTGAAACCTAACCCATTAACGAAGAGTGACACAAAACAAACCTGTAACCGATAACAAACGGTCCGGGCGCCGCGCCCCTGCTGCATCAAATCATCGCGCGTGCTTCCCCGACCGTCAATGATTTTCCAAATTCCCTCCGAAGCGCATCATCGGCCATCGCTAAACCCCCTGTGTCTGTGTTTATCAAAACACTTAACGATTTAATATGATCGCTGAACTCCCCTCCGCGTTCATTCGATACATGGCAGTGCACGTAGATTGTACTAGTTGAGCACGCACCGTTGAGTGAGAGAAACTACTCAGCATACTTCGTCTATCTGACCGCACACTGCAATTTAGTTTGCGAGTTTTTAACGCCCTTGTACAACTTTATACTTCAGCGCTACTGTTGTCCTACGTTTTATAAGTTGCAAACATGTACATTATGGTACAATTCGACACAATGCCAGAAAAATATATACATATATGCACTATTGAAGTATATTATGAACAAAATGTATGAACAAAACAGATATTATTCATAACATTAGGTAATAGTACGAGCATATTATGTACCTGTACATCATATATCGTCATCCCTCCGACCCGGTGGGATGACGATCTGCGAAAATATGGAGGCAGACGCTGGATGCGACAAGCCGAGGACAGGGCGCGATGACGCTCATTAGCGGAGGCCTTTGTCCAGCAGTGGACTGAGATAGGCTGATGATGATGATGATAATTATGATAAAAAAATCCAAAATAAAACCAATATAAAAATTAACAACGTTTTAAACTGTTGGCCACAACCATATGTTTCTATATCGTAGGTGCAATGAAAACACACAAAAATTAATAAGTAGGTACCTACTTATTGCTGTACGGGTACGGTAGCAGTATATTTGAAACTATGACAGACGCCTATTTGGTTCGGTGTCCAGCACAAGGCCTGTATAGTCAATAACTGGTCATATGTGTAATGAAAATATTTCAAGAATGGTTAAGAATTAATCCAAATTATATTCTCGACACAAGAATACTATACCTAATAAAGACGCACACAAAACGTCTTCTCAGTCTTATATGTATATTGATATTTATCAGAAGTGTCTATATTTAGTATAGTATTCTAGTATATTTTAATTTAATATATTTATATTTTTAGACACAACACTCAAAATGTCTTAAACCATTTTCATAACATTAAAAATATTGTAAAAGAAGTTATTCATAAACAAACACAATTAGTAGTGCTTAAATCTCACACTTAGCTCATCTGCTGATCGATTTTCAAATGAAATATCCAGTTGGAATCGCAGATATTTTTAAAACAGTCCGGATACTAACTGTGTTTGATTTCAATTAACTCACAGACACCGGGTAGACGAACGGCTCATATATTCTCCGTCCGGATATATACTGGCTCTGAATTCATTGTGGGCTCATATAAAAAATATGAAAGGAGATATTGCTATTAAGAAATTAATTTTGCATTACGCCAATCATCGTCTATCTGTTCTCAATTGACGAGTTTTTAAAAGATTGAAATATCTATACTAAATTACATAAATCATTCAAAAAATGTATAAACAGCGACGTATATAGAAGAAACACGTCAGGTCTGTAACAATAGATAGATAGATAGATATTTGGCACTCGATGCTCTCTGACATTCCTGTAAGGTACCTGGCGTGATTATATAAATAATATTTCGAATCGTTATGTGATTTATTCTTTATTCAAAAATAAAAAATCTCATTGTCATGTATTCTTTATTCAAAAATACTCTTTGAACCAAAGAGCCCTGATATGTATTCTAAGGTATGATACAAAATGTAGTCAGTCACATCATATACCACCCGGCAGCACGACATTACTGCCCCGACCGAGATGTCAAGTTGTAACAGAGGAAGTTCTAATAAGAAAACTTGTAATAGTCCGTTTGAAAGTCGGATCGTCGGAATGATATCAGACTAATGAACTCAAACGTACGTACGATGTAGGTAATCGCTGCGAACATTCTAGGTAACTACTTTGGCTACAGAACGTGTCACACTTCTTACGGTCTAATATGAACGATCACATCGCTAACAAGATCATAATTTATTATTTTACCTTTTCGGTACCTAGTGATTTTTTCAGTTTTTGGTTTACCTGGACAAAAATAGAGGTACCTACTTTATCTTACTGAGATACTTTTTAACATTTTGAAAATGTTGCAAAGCGCTCGTAAACTTAACGCTTTTGCATATAAAAAGGGCAAACTACACTGGGAGTCTTCACCTTCTGAAAGAATAACCGCTTACGGCAAATTCGTGGTAGTTGCTATGCCTCAAAAGCCACGTTAAGAAGTCGATCCTGATTGTTATCTTAAGATAAGAGGCTTCAACATAGTCGGATATTTCATGAGGACTTAAAACTGACAGAGATGTCGTTTGCAGGGAGAGTGTTTTGACAGTGATAGACCATTGAAAAGTTCGAGTTGTGTGTTCGAGCACAAAAGAGTGTTTAAAAAAACTTATATAAAATCATCTCGAGCTTATGAATGAAGATTTTAAATACCTCAATAACGCTGACAAATTTTATTTGATTCTCTAACAAACAAAATAATTTACTACATCGCTAATTTACAGCTTGTATTTTATCGGTTCGAGGTGTGACCACTATGAACCCCCACTTTGCCCTTTTACATCCATTTCACCATGATCCCTACTTGACCCTTCCATTTAAGGTAATAAACCTTATTTCAGGTAATAAACATTTTGTACAGGATTGAACGTTGCGGCTTTCAAATGGACTATTATTAGTTTATTGCAATGCGTAACAGTAAGCAAACTTTTTAACGAAATGGTTTACAATTATGCGGCATACTTACTATTAAATCAATAATAAAATACAATACACCAGCGAATGCAACCAATATTTAACTTTTAGACGGTTTGTTAAAATTATAATTATTAATAAAACACATTGCATTATGAGATTCAATATAATATGTCCATATTTTTTACATCAATAACATTTCCCTTCGAACTGAGAGCATAACGAATATAATATAAAAGTCTTAAGCAAAACAACTCGAGTTATTTTTATAAATATAGAGAATTAAGTGAACTCCGAATAAACAGCGAAGTCTGAACAATGGAGCTAAGCCCAAGTTGATACTTTTTTCACGCTCGGAATAAGAGACTGCGCGTCGTAGTGCAGTTGCTTAACTGGACTAGCTTGCTATAATATTGTTATTGTGTAGACAAGTGCTACAGTTCAGTCGATTACTAATAGCATATTGCTATAGATGTGCGTAATAATATTTACTGCAACAACAGGCTTTGCAAAAGATTTCTAAGACGGCAACATCGTGTAGTGATTAATTTCGTTTTTAGTACTCTGTAATAAAAAATAACGATTCATATTCCATTCATATTAATAGTGCGTTTATTATATCGTTACTAACTATTGTCAACTGCACGCTTACTAACATATGTTGTCCGGCCAGCAACTCGAACAGCCCCTATCACACACTGCTGTCACCAATATAATAATTATTACAAATTAAAACCTATGCTAACTATAGTATGTAACAATCTTATTCCTACAGTCCTATTCAATGTCGTTGCAGAAATTGTACAAGTTTCGCTACTCTTATCAGTAGATATTATATCGTTACACCAGATCCCTCCTGGGGTAAGCAGGGTGCACAGAGTGCCAAATATCTCTATATCTACGGACCTGACTCCCTTCTTTCACACTCTTCAAACAGGCACACCGGTTTCGGTAGCTAATGGACATAATAAATACATAAAAGCCGGAAACGGAAACAACAATAATTTTCCGAAACAACCGCATAGTTTGTTCCTCTTTTAAATACATAGACAGCGAAATTAAGCCTATATAAATAGACAAATACGAACCAATGCAGCACACAGTTCCGTTGCCAATGGAAATTCTTTGTTTACATTATCTCAATTAAGTCTACGTTTTGTTTACGATACCGTTTCCGAACAAAGCAGCACTTCGAGGGTTTTGTTTGCACTACGTAGGAACATCGAACTCTACTTAAAGCGTACGAAAAGAAACGTTTAAAAAGTAATTGTAAATTTTTTTTAGCACACAAAATAAATTAGTGAGGAATTCATACAAAATTTTTAAAAATAAAAAATGTACTTTCAAAATTCCTTTAAGTATGAAACTCACCTGGAATTCAATTCTACGCTACGTACCAGTTTACCGTGATAGTAACAGAATATGCAGTGTTCCTGTAACACTCATGTAGCTTCCACTGCCTCGTTGGTCGAATGGTTGCAAGCGCGACTGCCGATCGAGAGGTTTTGGGTTCAAATCCCGGGTCGGGTGCTATCAGATAATTTTAATTTAGAATTTCTAGTAGTAACTCGTAGTGTGTAATTGTACCCGGCAATAGGCTCACCACCTAATCCATGGGACTTAAACGTAGCTAGTGAAACGTGGGAATGGACTACTCTCCTCTGCCTATCCCTACGGTGATTACAGACGTGATGGTACGTTTTTTTACTCATGTAGCTTATTAAATTTTTTATTATTTCATTAACGTGATAATTGAGTATAGTTATTGCATCTTTAAATAATTATTCTACGATTTATTACCAGGTACTAAGTATTCTCG
>DWME01008838.1:0-11378 GCA_018244795.1 Parelbella ahira ahira
ATGATCACCTTGGTTGACTGGTAGAAAATGCCACTTGGCATTAAGTCCGCCCTTTGTTATCAACAATAAAGGATAAATAAATAAAAAAATTCGCTGTGGCAACCCTAGCAATATCACATGTACAAACGTAGAAGATGAGTTGCAAGCAACGTCGAATAATAAACGCAACACGTATTTTATAAACACAATGAGATCTATTTTAAGCGGGAAATATTAAGCATTAAAATTAGAAACACGGTATCTATGTATGTATGTACGTACATATATTTGTAAGTGCCATACTTCGTGGGATTAGAGCATTAAACTCATATTGATCTATTCAGAATAAATTCATTTTATTCATTCTCTATGACCGCTCTTTATTTATCTTTGAATAACAACGGCTGTTCACTTCATTCGTAGATTTAGATTTCGAATTTCTGAAAAAAGAACACGTTTCCGTTAAGGACTGAATTATTGTACAATACAATTGGAATGATTGTACAATACATATTACATACATTCAATTTTGTTTTTATTTTTGATTAATGGGGAATAAATACTTTCAAGTTACCCCTTTATTATCGACACGATTATTATTTACACGATTTTATTTGTAAACAATTCAATAGAGTAACATTACTGTATTTAATTGGCCCCAATAAAGTTTAATTACTTTTTAATTGGTTTTCCGTAGTTTAAATTCAGGTCTGTCTTGTGTATCTATCTACAAATTTTAACAGGTTGATAATATTAGGGGCTAGGGACTCAAAGAACGTAAATTAACAATGCTATCCCTATTAATAATTTCTATTAATATCACGGTTTGCAATTGCTGACACAGAAAAGCACCAGGAGCGCATTTGTAGCATCTGTTTAGCTTGTTGAATAATAGTGAAACTCCCCGACCGCTAAGCCGGAGGTAGTGGGTTCGATTCCCACCTAGGTCAGATATTTGTGTGATGCGCACGGTTGTGTGATTCAGCTGCGTATAATATCTGGTTAGTCATGTATGTGAAAAATATACGTAGGTATATTTACCAAGGGTCTGGCAGCCATAACATAAACCTCGAATGGAATCAGATGGTAGTATGTGAAGACGTGTCCCAAGACATTTATTATTAATGGTAGTATCGGTATGTCACGTGCTAAGTGTCACAACACTCGGATAATATTTCAGAAGGAAGTCCGTTCCTCAGTTCACACGTGCGCGATAATGAACGTGTGAAGTGAACCATGAACGACCGATACGAATTCAGTTGATGTTGATAGCATGTCGTTCTACAGTAAGTGCAGTGATGGGTAAATGGGGACACAACCCCAGGTCAAATTCTATCTTGGAATAAATTTGCATAATCACATGATAAAACATTTGTATTATTTCACTGTTTTTGTCCACGTCTGTGTATTTAATACATTTGCCAAAATGAACGATTAAATATAAAATCTAATTAAAGCGGTTCATTTAGATTCAATTTTAATAGGAATCAATTAATGCTATTTTTCGCGTTACCCAGTTTCGTTCCTATATCGTAATTTCAACATAAAAAGTGGATTTCATAACGTGCTTATATACCAACCACTTAATAGCGAATTGATCTGTATTAATTCAATTAACTGTAATTTAACCTAATTAATTGAGTTAATGAATTCTCCATTAAACCATTAAAACGTGAAACGAATTTTTAAATTTAATAGGTACTGAGTATACCTATAATCTCATCAGTTATCTTACTAGGAAGGCTATTTTACTTAATTAAAATAGCCTGCCAGTTTATGTACCGGGAATTGAAGTACTCTGGAACATAGTACATCCTGTTCTAACACCTGTTAGGACTATATCAGCTCTCTCCTTCATTTCTTCTCTGAGACCTCCACATTACGATCATTTTTATTCATATCAGCTATCTCGTAGCTTATCATTTCTTCAGTCTCCATTTAAGGATTGAAAATAAAACGTACCATAACAATGAATTTTTATGATCAAATACAAATACATTGTATATTCTCGTCGTATTTCGAGTCTGCCGTTTTCTGAAATAGTCATCGATATTTATTTATTCATGTCCTCTTTTCTTTATTTTCACTTCCATTTCGGTACCTAGGGCATAAATTTGTCAGAACATGTAATATTCGACTCCAATATTTTACCTCTAGCGTCTTGGCATTCCAGAATTCTTCTCAAATGTGCTCGTAAACCGTTTCATGCTACATTGGGCTTGAGTTTTCCTCGTCTTGTAGGAAAAACTAAGAAATACCCTTTCATATCGGTCCACCGTTAATGTTACTGACATTTAAGATTGAGTTGTACATTCGCTTGTTTTCGGAAGTATTATACTGCGTTCAAGACTCTAAGCGATATAAGTACCTAACGATAAGACTTAAAGAAATTATGTCTTCTCGAAACCCGCCATTCCATCTTTTTATCTATACATCGGCCTTTGGAGGTCTTCTATTAAATATGTCTTCCGTAGTCGTTGCTACTCTTTTCGTCTCTGGATCATAATCTGTTATCAGGCTGTGAATTTACCATTGGCGAATATATTGAAATGCGAAGTAAATAAAACATTTTAAGCACAGCTTTTTTAAGGAACATACAAGTAAGTATATCACTATAGAATTTTACACATTATTTATTATGTAGGGTTACGACCGGACGCAATCCCCCTGATGGAAAACGGAAATGTTAGAGGGACTACCTACGTTCCGCAAACATCCTTAGAAATACCCATTCACCCTTACCTTGAAGTTTCCTGACGGATATTTATACAAACATTGAATTAAAAGAAGAGACACATGTAACATTTCTAATTGTGAAATGTATTTTGATTCACGATTTTTGCATTACGTGTCTTTTATTCTATACATTGTTTTAGAATATAATGAATTTTTCCTTAAATATACCTGAGGAAAAAAGTAGCAAATAATAATATTTTGAAGTGATTCTTGAAGACGTTTTTCACACAAGTAGTCAGTTTTTATAAATTAACTGGTATTTACCTGATTTCATATGGCATATTGAGAAATAAAAATAAGAGAAATGAAAAAGCGACATAAAGAATATTAATAAATAACTGTTGCATAGACAAAAAATTACATATTTTTAGTTATAAGATCTATTATTTCATTCATATATGTACTGCACATATTATGTACATATGTATGTATATCACATTGTAATATCATTCTTATTTCAGTAACATTTTTAATTTTTTTTTAATTATAACGTATTTGTGATCCATATTTTAAAAAGGAAAGTTGGATTAATACAAAGAACTCCAGTATTTGAACGTGTGATTACCGGGAATACCGAGAAGTCCAGTATTTGAACGTGTGATTTACGGGATTTCACAAAAAACTCATAAATTATAGTCCAAAGCGATATCACCATTATTAGCGAATAAATTTCGGTCGTTTAAAAAACCATTTGTTACACGCGCTTTTGACCACGAATTTAAATTTGTTGGCGCTGTTACAGGTTTTCGAGTCGGGACTCGAAATCCCCCTACCCCCTCCTACTCTCTGAGCTGACTGAATTCTCATTGCCCGCCCCCCTCGCGCGGTGAAGCAGTGAGAGGAAGAGATCTGTAAATAATGAGTTGTGTAAGCAAATTTGTACCTTATGTCCTGAATAACAAAAACATATTTGCTTAAAAGCACTCGTATATTTCATTTATTCTGTAGTGTTTCATTGAAGAAATATATGTTTTCTTTTATCCAGCGTTCTTCAACTATAAGTATTTTTCTGCGTTTAAGAGCAAATTTAATCGTGTCTTACAGAGCATCCTAATAGAAAATAAATTCTCCATCCTATTGGAACATATAATTAAGATATTGACGACGAGCAGAAAAATCGGAAAGTGTAATATTACATTTCTTATCAACCGATAGACAAAGGTTTCGGATAAAGTAGAAATAACGTGAAGAAATTGGCAAATAATGCGGATAAGATGTTTGATCATTACGCGTTCTTCGAGACAACGAATATGGAGAAAAAAATATATATTAATGATAATATGTTCAATAACGGGAAAATGTTATTCATAATATAAATATAACATGTTTACATGAAACAAATAACGATGTCAGTCTCACAAAGATCTCGGAACAACCACGAAGGATTCGTATAAATTACGGATAAAATCGTAATAACATTAAAGATTATTCGATCGCATGACCTTTTATATGTAGGTACATACATATTTTAACAAACGCATGGGTGGTGCTAAGAGTGCATGTTACTTACTACACACGGGAGAACATGGTGAGAAAAGCTATACATCTTTGAAGTCTCCAGAACTCTATATAAAGAAAATATTCTATAAATGATCAAAGTGGTGGTAGACTATACTTAACCTTTCCACTCTGAGAGGAGACCTATTTCGAAATCGAACGACAAGACTTGATGACGAGTCAGATGTATTATTTTATGGCCTGAATTAAGTATATCACGCGATAAACCCATGTCAGTAAACATCGAGTGTAACATGTTAGTGCTCGAAGAGTATCCAATCATCTAGCGACCTAGATTTCGAACCTTATTTCTTGTAACGAGTGTAAGCATACGCATTTGTTATCATAAAATTACTATCCATCCAGACGATTCATATTGCAACCTATAGGTATCCAATTTGTAATTTATATCACTAACCTAGTATACAGGGTGAATTATTTATCTAGGCTTGAATGGTCAGTCGCAGTAAGGTGAAAAGCGCAAAACGCTTTGAGAGCTCACCGGTCAGAATAAATACTATCTGTACTTTCATATATCCTTGAGCTTTCAGATATACACATTTCAAATTCCTTGTTTTAGTTTAAGTCCAATTTATCTTTCTCTTAGAAATACCTACATCGAAACGTTTGTGAAGCGGTATATGATGTGAGGTAAGAAAATAGGCTCTTGAAAATCGCAATCTATTCGATATAATGTCGACACAGCTTAGAATGAACAGAGAGACAACAATAAATATATTTGTTCTATAAACGCTTTTATATGATAATGTTCCATTGGCGAGTTTTATTGCTGGTTATTCGGCGACTCGATAAACTGAACGTCTATACAGTGCAATTCCTGTAACTGAATTAAAAATTAATACGACACAAATTCTATACAGTTAAAATATTTCTATCGTATAATATTCACTGTTTTGTAAATTGACATTTAAAGATATGAAATTACCTTCAAACTAACTGTCATCAGTACAGAAACAAGTAATACCAAAGAGAATATTCGTATGAACGAGATGTTGGAATTATTACAAATTATTGAAATTATTACAAATAAATAACATACTTATAACTAAATAGAAGTTCTGCTTTTGTGTCGTCCATTGCAATTCCACCAAACGCGTAAGTCACTCGTTCTGCACGGCCCTTACGACTTTTTCGCACATATCCTCAGGTGATTTTAAATTTTCGTAACGCTTAAAAAATTTTTTACCCCATGAGTAAAGTACCTAATTTCGTAATTTCTCTTCAAAAATATATCTTCATTATCAAATATTTGTCCTAAGTTCAACAAGCCTATAAATAATATTGATAACTTGCCGGTTCGTAAATGGATCATACCTTTATAAATAGATCCAGCGAAGCATCTGTACCAAGGTTCCTTTACAACTCGTATTATATCTCGTCACTTTTGGACAATGCTATGATATTAATATCTAACACAAACTTAGGCAATGTTATTGCATATAATAGTATTTTCAGCCTACAAAAGGCCAAGATTGACCAAACGTGCCATTTCATAATACCTACAACATTTACGATATATGAAAGTTTCAAAACCAAATGTCCTTTATTCACAACTTGCCTAATTTCTCTCCGACAATTGACATAATGTTTAAGTGTTATTATTATGGCAATAAGCAAGGTCCCTAAGGGGGAAGATTTTCCACAGTCTAAGTTTATCTATCCTTACAGATCTACCATTCCTCCACATTAATGACTTTTGTTATATATGCACACCGCTTTTGGACATTTTTGACTCCCCATCAGTCAGTCCTTGACCTATTTAGAAAAGATGGGTGAGCCGTGGCTCCCCTCGGCACTCTGCCTATCAATGTAACTAAGTACTGAGTAATATTATTATGATATTAAATAGATAAATAACTATACATTTGTGTCTATTTTATAGTCATTGGCGAGTGTTTGTTATCGCTATCGGGGCGATGCGGGCCAGTAGGCAACACTTGACTTCGATAAGACACTCGAGTTAAAAATAGCTTTATCTGGAGATAGTCATTAAAATCGAAGTTATGGTGTATAGAAGACAAGTCTATTATTTATTGTGTTGTAAATGGTAAGTTAGTGTGTTTTGTTTGTTGAAAACACAACAGCCAAGTCAAAAATAATTCAGATCATTAAACTTTTTTGATCTCAGCGTTCAATAAAGACATGATGCCGATCTAGACCACCATTGTCAACAAAATTTGGTTAGGTTAGGTTAGAATTGTTAACAAAAGTTGGTTAGGTTAAGATGAATGATTATAACGAACGAAAGAATTATATGAATTGCTATAGTCTTCTCGGTGTTATATTAATATGGTCGTTGTTATATTCGTTTATTTATACGTTCGATACCATTTTTATCAGTAGTTAGAATACTGTCAGTGTTATTCCTATGTTCCGGTTACCAAATAAGTAGGTATTAGTATCTATGTTTGCAGTTAGCATCATCCTGCCCTTTGTCCTACTCGAAGTTTTTCACAGACGCGCTTCTCTCTCGAGATTTCGCGATATACGTAGATTTACTATTCCTTTCAGAGCGAAAGATCAATCGCTTTAATAGCAATAATTTCACGGCAAAAACAGACGGTAGTAACGCCCCGGGCATTGCGTTTGTACCTTAAACAAAGTTAGCTAAGCTTCAGAAACAGTGAAATTCATTTTCATTATTTTCATTATAAATATTAAAGTCCATCTATCTATAAGGCCGGCATTATGTTATTTATATTATAGGTCGATATATATTATGTCAATACGGCTGAACAAATTTCCGTTGAAATTTACTGTGTGAAGTTAGCAAATAAAGAATTGACAATATATAAATCCAAATGAAATCAACCTCTAAAACAGTGAAATATGAGATAGAAATTGTACGAGAATAATTAAATTTCTCGCATGAACAATTTTGAAATATCATGGACATTAAATCATAAGGGAATTAACAGTAAATATCGAATACGTTTTACATATTATAACGTATACGCGTTATAAGTAAGACTTGTTGGCTTTCTGGGGACGATGCGCTTGAATAAATTCAGCTTCGCGCGGAGAAATGAACGAGCATACGTGACAGCTTCAGACATATTTACATGAATAAATAAAACGTACTGGTATAACCCCCAATTTATTTTCACATTTATCGGGTTCTATAACAGGAGAATTTGGCAGGAAACTTTGGAGGATTGGAGATAGGAGAATATTGCACGAGATCATTATAGCATCTCAGACAAAAACTCGCCAGGATTTTGCTTGTTTTAACTTTGTCCATAGGAATTAATAGGAATCTATATATTCGTCCATTGGAATAGATCTGTCCTTTGAAATTTGCGTTGGAATTGCGTTAGTCAGTAAATTATCTGTTTCTGACATCAAATTGAAATGATTACAGGCTTACAAAGCAAATGACAATCCATATTGATTAAAAACAAAGAATAGACACCTACGTATAACATGATCGCAATCATAAATTATTTCAATTAACACCCAGTTCAGTGAAATTTGTCATGTAATAATTAATATTGTCGATTTCGAATTTCGATTTCGATTTATCACAATTAGTACTTGATGATAATACATTTATCGTTTTATTTCATATAGTAAGTAATTTTGTAACTTAATTATAATATAATAAAATTTTGTATATTGATGCAGCTGATCCATTAAAAATATCTGTTCTAGCGCTACCAACATTGGAACATAATGATAATGAGTTAATTAACAGTTCGTGAAGACGTTATTGGGCATAAAATCTAATATATGCATATACAGGTACAAATAAATAATATATATACATATATCTATTCAGGTACAATTTACACTTTATATTTAAAAAAAATACTTGTTTGCTTTTTCACACAATAACAATAAACAACAGAACAATATAACTGTAAGCTTTAAAAAAGTACATTTATGTATGAAATTGCGCTGAAAATCTAAAATATCCGTGGTAGGCATAGTTCCGAAAAAACTAGCTTCGTTGTCCCCTTCAATTTTAGGGCTAAGTGCCCATTCACACGTACGTAAAACCACACCACATCGCAGCCACAAAAAGTGATTACGTGAGAATAGTCTGGCTACAGCGTTTTGTAGCTGTATTTTGTTTGCCACAAAAATGTGGTTTGCGTTATGTTTGCTACAAAAATGTAGCTTCGCGATATATTTCCGATCTGGTTGCGTTGGGGCTAACGTTTGCAATGACAGTCTGATTCCATAGCTCAAAGGGATTTCGAATTGGAAACCCGTCTGTTGCTCAACAAAATAATGGATTTCAGAAAGAATGGTGTATTAATCTTAGAATAACATTTCACAAATTTCTGTGCATACATACATTTTAAATACTATTTACATCTACCCTCCATTGGTGACTAAACACTTTACCCTTTAATTATTATTGTCTTACACAATTTTTGTTATTTTTTAATTGATATATTATGTATTCTCTTTTACTATTAAATGTTTCGTCAGTATTTATACACATGATTATATGTACATAAATGTACCGGCTTAAGTCACGTGCGTTTTTCTAGTCGGGCCATCCCGAATAACTCACCTGAGTTAACCGGTACATATAATATATAATCATGATATGTTCTCTGTAATTGTTAATATTTTGTAAAGGTTTATTTATTTTTTTGAGAAAATTAATGTTTTACAACGTCCATCACAATTTTGTTTTACTATTTTTGTTATGTGTTTATATTTAAAAACATCGTCTGATCAATGTAGAATACATTGAATAGATCTTATAACTCAAGCCGATTTCGTATAGATTATCTCCTAGTAAGATGATGCTCTCAGTGTCGTTTACGCACACAACGTTGCGTGAGCGATATACTCGTAGGCTCATCCGACAGGGATTGCGTTGTGGCCCCGATGTGACCAGTATCATACTCACTGTTTATTTGATGGTTAAATGTGGTCCGTATAATTAACATTGTGAAATATTTATAAAAATTGACGCCCGTGCATAAATTGTTATAGTTTGGTACGACTGTAGAAGGTCTGAATAGGTCTCAAGTCCGTGTCAAAAATATTCGCTAGCTCTTTGGTTGTCAAATGCGAAAATAATCTTCGTGAATATTTCTGCTAAGAATTTCTTAATACATATTCAACATGAATAATATAATGTGATCAACATTTTTCGTCCTTTGCAATATATTTTAGCACAAGGTAATCTACACGCTTGAGAAGCCCACGCACGTTTCCTAAAATTACACGGTTTTTCCGACGTCAAATATGGTCGTTGTAGATGGGATCATTTACGCAACATATTTATTATTTAGGTATGTAAATTTTCCCCGGTAATTATGCGATCTATTGCTGAAAATTGCAAGTACGGGTGCAGTTTCCGAGAACACGGCGCGTAATCGGAAGCAACGAAACTTCTGAAATATACGAAATATAATACTTCTTCTTTAATAGGTATTTATAGCCATTAACTGTGTGCAGGAGTAGGTAATTATTTCTATCTGTTTGTAATAATCGAACTTAAATCATCTACGTAGTACTGAGACAAGAGATATACATACAGAGACACACGACTTTGTGTCATACTACGTAATGACACCATGATTTAAAAGACAGATACCTAGGAAAGAAGCAAAAGCAGGCAAATAAATGAATTTATTTTTCTATATTCTTTAGAAACACATACTAAATATTTTATCTTTATCCAACTGTCTCTCCGCTATATCAGCTTGTAAACTTCTAAAGTCTAAAAGCTGAAGGGATTTCTGAGACAGAATAGATCCTGTAACGTTGCGAAACGAGTTAGAAACGGAAGGATGTTTTCGACATAATTTATTGGAGACACTCAGAGTTAGTTGCGCAGTCGGGCTGCTAGTACCCATCTCGTTCGAGAACATTATCAGCGATATCGCAACTTATCCGATAAACACGAATAGACCGCCACTTCGAAAAACATCAGACAAGATTACTACTATATCAGTATTTTTTCTTACGACAAAGTATTTTTAAACACAGATAAGCGTATATGAAAAAAAGCCGCAGTGCTAGATGATAATGTAAATCGGAAATAAAATATGTGAAATGTAATACCGGATATTTATATATAAACGTAAAACTTATTTAGTTATGATGATAGTCATATCTAACCATAATTCTGACCTTCCAAGGTTCGCAATCCTATCACACATTTTTTCCTTAATAACGTGCTGCAAAGGAAAGGAAAGCTTCGTCCGGAAACTGGCACACCTAGGAGTTTTCCACCATGTTTTTTAAAGCGTGTGAAATCTTTCAACCGGTATTTGGCCAGATTGCAAGATGATAACCTTAACCCTTCTCATTTTTAGAGGGACCCGTGTAAACGTGGAAAGATAAAAAGGGTAATAAGTACGTTATTAATTTTCTATATCCAAATATTAAAACCTTTATTTGTAATAAAGGCCACGACTTATATAAGATAAAACGCACATGATATCTTTTATTATTAGCATACTAAATTAGAATACTTCATTCTAATACCGTAATGATTGTTCAACGGCAAGAATACCTTTTAATTTCCGTGCATATCACTCAACAAAACGAATTCCTAGGATTCCCACCTAGGACAAACATTTGCTTGATATGCTATTTGTTTTAGGTCTGAGTGTAAAATTATCTAGCTCCAACATTTGGTGATTAGTCACCGTCGTAACTGGACATTGGCCACACCGAAACACATTATCGCATGGCAAGAATTGTGGGAATATTGAACGCCGTTAATGTTCAAAACATTAAACTCACTCATGCAGATATATGAAATAAATTTCATGGATAATAAACATATCTTCCGCACGTTTTACCTTCAGAACGCCAAATATTATTAAATCTTTGTAGTTAGTAAATAAATTCCGCACTTTATCTGTTTACCGTCAGTTTTGCTAACAGCGCACGTGTGTTACGGCAATTATGGAAAGGTTATGACGGTAGTAGACATAAAGAATAAACGGATTTACAAACAGCTAGATGAAGAGATCGCATATATGTATTTATTTCTGGAATTAAATCCTGTAAAACGGCCAGTGTATCATACGTCTGTAAATGGGAAGTATCCTTAGTCCAGATAATGGTCTACTTTAGCCTGAGGGGCGCATAAGGCCGAGGTACAATGACTAAAACATGACTTTCATTGAGTGTATGTATATACCTTATAATGAATAAAAGAACTTGAA
>DWME01008839.1:0-11376 GCA_018244795.1 Parelbella ahira ahira
ATCACAAGGTACTTAAGTGAAGAGCAACCTATGTACTAAAATACAGAAATAATAATAAATGATTAATGTAGTTATTTTAATTTTTTTTTGTATTTTTTTCCAAAAAAAAAAAACACAATCTGCTTATTTATTGCCATTAAGGCGGAACAAAGTTCGCTCGGTCAGCTAGTCTATTTATAAAATAAGCAATACCTACATGAAAAAACGAAATTGATAGTATTTTAAATAATTTATAGCTATAGAATTGACACAAATAAGTATGGAATAAAGTAAGCAAACTCAAAAATTTTTAGTTTTGTAATTCTGAAGCAATGAAGTATGTAAAGTAAACGTTACGTGCTCACGAGGAAGTGGAGAGAAAAGTGTAGGAGGAAAGGTGTGTGATGGCGTAAGAGAGAGTCATTCGCCGTTACGAGATCCGGACTCCGAAATCGTTTTTACCTCCAATTAATGTTTCATATCTAAATCTATTTCAAGGTTTAAAAAATTTACAAAGACGCTTTGGTATTATGTAAAATATTTGCTGTTTATCAAAGCCTCCGCGAATTAATTATTGAAAGTAAGCCTTCGAAAAGTAAGGCCTCCGATTTTTCTAGCACTCCTGAAACATCAGGAGAAACTCTGAGAGACTGCCATTATTGTTATTTCCTCTTTAATTATACCTATATTTTAATTTATGTAGTCTGTTGACTTTTATTATAGCTTTTGTTTTAGAGAGGCCCCTCAAGAAAAGAGAGATAGACCTTAGAATTTGTTTTACATTCCTCTCAAATTGTCATTCTTTCCTTGGTATTATGTAACAAACTGTCTTTGCCCTTCAATAAATGGTGGGTATATTTTTTTTTCTCTATACAATGTAAGAAAGTTTTGAATACCTTTTGACGTCCTCTTCAAAATTAATTCATTACCGGACAAGTGTATTCAAACATTTGTACCTACTCATTTTATCATTATTTGTGTATTTAATGTTTTTATAATGTGACACTAATAATGTACAAAAGTTTTGCGTCAAAACAACGGCATAGTTACTATTTTTATAAACCTCGAATGCGAACGCAGCGCATACGTTATGCTCCTGTAGAGGGCTCCATAGCAACTAACCAATTATTTATCAGATGGGAATTGTCACACGCCCCGTATCCCTTGGACTACGGTTTCCCAATGAACAAATAAATGCTACAAAACGACTGCAGCCACCTGTTATACTGGTATGATATTTTGATTTCATTTTGACCTAACCTAACCTAACCTAAAATAACT
The DNA here is from genome assembly GCA_018244795.1 of Parelbella ahira ahira. Taxonomy (NCBI): domain Eukaryota; kingdom Metazoa; phylum Arthropoda; class Insecta; order Lepidoptera; family Hesperiidae; genus Parelbella; species Parelbella ahira. The sequence continues at coordinate 1,261 of DWME01008839.1, forward strand.
AAACTTAACCTAAACTAACATAACATAACCGAACAACCTAATCTCACGCAATCACCAATATCTAATTTAACTAAATGACTACACGATGTTCAGCCATCTGGTTAAACATTGTGCTCAATGAATTGGCTGCTTGTTGTTCAGCTATTAAATTGAATGCCGGTATTTAGTTAATGGCCTAGGCCGTTAACTAAATTCCTGATTAAGCTAGTTGGCTGCGACATAGACATCTACACAATCTCATTTTGGTTAGCTAGAAGAATATTCTAATTTTAGTGTTGCTTAATTCTAAGAACAATTTTGTGAATAAAATATTTGCTACTAAATGAAATATTCCAAAGCAGAGATTCTAAGTAAACACGAATAAACTAAATTAATAGTAGTTATATTTCAAACATAAATTTATTAAATATCAAGAGAATCAACATTTTACGCAGTTCGTAAATTTTTCGCCTTTTGCTAATGTCTAAGCAAACTTTTATTTTGTGCGTGTTTTTGCTAATAATTTATCAAGCACAAATTCATAAAATCAAGTAATAGGTAATTAGAGGTAATAAATTATTTTTAATTAGACGATGACTAAAAGAAACCAAGCGCGTTATTATTTTAATTATATTTTATATGGTATTCAAAGGAGTGTGTAATAAACAGATAAAATATAATTATTACTCTTTGTACTATCAAAATTATTCGTGATTGCGCGAAACGGAAAGTGTTTTGTTGACCTTGTTTGACATTGCTCTGACAGCTCTGACAAAAAGTACAAATTATGTCTGGTAGTGACCTTACGAACCGCGATAATAGTATCGTTTAAATTATATTGGTATAGTAGCTCGCGGAGATAACATACAGAGGTGCCTAGAAAGTTCTTTCATTCACAAAATATGCCAGGTGTCGTTGTAGTAAATACTAAACCGTACGAAGGCCAAAAGCCGGGTACGAGCGGTTTAAGAAAAAAAGTCAAAGTTTTTCTTCAAGAAAATTATACGGAGAACTTTATCCAGAGTATTTTGGATGCTAACAAAGATGCCGTGGTGGGGTCTACGCTGGTGGTAGGCGGCGACGGACGGTATCTCGTGAAAGAGGTGGTTGACAAAATTATCAAAATAGCTGCTGCAAATGGGGCAAGTACTATTTCTGTTTCAATATTTTTCACTTCTCTATTTATATTGAAGTATACTCGTTTATATTAAAGTCATACATCATTTAATTTAATGTACACGTTATGTTCCATTTTTTATTGTCAATGTGAATTATCGTATTTATGATATTTTAATGCTTATAAATTGTATAGTGTGTATAACTGTGTTGTAATAAAACGTATTGTTCCTTATTAGAAATGGAAAAAATAGGTAAAGGTTTATGCAAGTGGTAAACAGGATGTTCAAAGCTTCAAACCAACTTTTTATAGGCTATGGTTGTTAAAAGATCAATTTGAACACTCATCATTTCAACCTGGCAGACTAATTTACTTTATTATACACGCAAGGATACATTATATTTAGTTTGTGGTTTATAAGCAGCTAAATTATTATAATTATATTGTTACACTAGGTCTCTAACAGGGTAGGCAGAGAGCTCTGCTTATGTGTCAAATTTTTCTGTCCTATAGAGGTGATAGGTTCCTTTTATTTTAATTTCTTCATACATTAATTGTCTATTTAGCTTCCTATATTTTGTGTAATACACTAGTTAGAGTTTAAGGCTACTATTACATCTACAATATTGTAAATGTTAAGGAAACCTACAAAAAAAGATAGGGGGTGTTTCTTTATCTAATTATATTTTCTGTTTTTAAAATTTTAACCTTCAAATCACCTGCTCTCCAGAAAAGAATCTATAGTCTCTTTCACCAAATTGTGAATCTCATTCATGCAGTTTTCAACTCAACACTTGACTACCTAATATTTTGTAGATATGTTCTAATTAAATATCTAAGATCTTAAATGACTTTTATTTAACATTATTATAAGCCAGTATTATTACTCAAAATCAGTTTTATTGTCACTAGGATTGTAAAATATAGATATGTTTAAAATTATAGAGGCCTTATGTTGTACACATCTCACAGAAAAACAGTTGGATAACTTTCAATTAACTCTTCTAAGTGTTATTTGTTAGACACTTGGCTTTTAACTAGCTAAAAACTTATTTTGCTGACTTCATTTAATGTAAAGTTATTGAAGTTTTATGAAGCAACAATTGTTGCACTATGTGTTCAGTACTTTTTTTTGTTTAAAAAAGAAAGTATATTGATGTGTATTTTCTTGCTGTGCATCTCTATGGTTATTTAGTTCTTCTAGATGTTTTTCCTCCACACATTAAACACATTATTAATATTATAAGCAACACAGAGGAAGTTGTGGGCTAGTATCTAATTAAATATTTGTTTTCATTTAATATTCAGTATTCCCTATTGTTCCAGGTCGCAAAGCTACTAGTTGGTCAAAATGGTATCCTGTCAACACCAGCTGTTTCCTGCATCATCCGGAAATACAAAACTCTTGGTAAGAATACCCGGCAGCTCACCATGGTCTCTTTGAATGTTGAAATAGAATAGTCTAGAACAGAGTATAGTAGAGTAGGCAAGTAGTTAAGTTCTATTTTTGTGTCATATTAGTGATGTATTTATTGTGCCCATCTTAATGTATAGCCTAAGGCAGGGTCTTATTAGTTTCATGCACTGGTATATGAGTAGCATTATACAAAGCAACAAAACCGATTTTGATGGGACTTTCATTCGCAGATTGCAGATGTTACGAAGAGTAACTAAGTGTAACTTATTTTTATTTTAACAAAACTAGGTTACCGTTGAAAAAAAAAACAATAAAATGCAATAAACCAACGTGAACGAAGTAGCAGGAGCAGTTAGAAAAAAATATATTTGGATCAAATGACCTTGAGAAGTCTATAGTAGAATCCAACTACGATTCGCCTTCAAGTCGCCCAATTTCATGATGACACTGCAAATTGTTATGTATGTTGGCCTCCTGCCTAGTAATACCTCGTTTAATCTAAACATCTTATCGTTTTATTCTACTAAGCATAGGTACCTACACATGTAAGTTTCGCTACTGGTTACATTACTTCATTATAATGGACAAATATATCACAGACGACTAACCTAAACAATATCTGACTCCGACATCAGGAATAGACGAAGCCGCGTGTCTTGATATTTTCTGTACACAAAGTGTATTAGTTCATAGTGAACTCAATATTCAATTAATGTGTAAGTATGTGTCGCAACGCGTCGCTTCAACTTTGCTGTTGTGAGAATTGAGCCTGACAATCCCTGCCCCTATGGCAAATAGGCGTAGTAATATGTAAGTAATATTATTTGGAAAAGATATGTTTCAATATTTCTGTAATGTAAATGGGTAACAGACAGACAACGGAACTTATATACGTAAGTCAATCTGTTTGTCAGTAGTACATAAATAAATAAAACAGTCCTATCTTATCATATACTACCCTATTAATAATCGATGAAGATAATCTAATAGTCAGTAGGTTAAGGTTTCTGTACATTAATTGGAATGACGCAGATGTATTTCCTTATTAGCTTGCTCTTAAATATAAAGATCTTCGCATACGGAGCTATACGTATAGTACAGCAAGGCATATTATATTAAATTAAATTTCCTATAGTAACGCATATGTGGCCGCGCATGTAGCTATAATATATATATATATGTATTATCGCTATACTTTTAATTAATAATCGTAATTTTCGTAATTTTTGAAGCGAAGCTTTAGTTAATTAGTTTTTATAAAATTTGTAACCTAACCACCTAGAATCATTGTGGTTACATATTTTTTCTGTTATCTTTAAGTACATTTATTTTCGTCGTGATCGTTTTAACCACATTTACCCATGGAAAGACTTGAAAATCGATTTTATCACTTTTTACGTAGGACTGCAGCGGATGCGCTGTATGAGATTTTTTTTATAGCAGTCTTAATGATCAGGTTGACTAAATATCATTTGATTGTTCCGTTCTACTTAGTTTTTCCTAATGCTTATGCAGGTTCTACCCGAAAAGCGCACAGTAAAGATATCTGTCACCGTATCCAGTGATAATCGTATTCCTCAATCATCTTAACACCGACGGTTTTTCACGAACAAATCTTTGATTTGTTAATTATATCGTTTGAGTAATCAAATACATAACAAATCAAGAACGGGCAGGTAACTGTCCTTATTCTATAATACTTTTACTTTTCCTTCCGTTTCCCCTATTTTCTCTTCCTCGTCTACTTCTATCGTCATGTCAGGTCCCTTAGGGTGCAGGCAAAGAGCATTGAGTGATAATTTAACTGCACATTAATTTCGTCACTGTACAAACAAAGAGTCGTAAGTAAAGTCCAAAATCCTGAATGTCCGCAGGGGGTATCGTGCTGACCGCGTCGCACAACCCGGGCGGTATCAATAACGATTTCGGCATCAAGTTCAACTGCAGCAACGGCGGGCCCGCGCCCGACAGCACCACCAACGAGATCTACGCGCTCACCACCGCCATCAGCCAGTACCGGATCGTGCCGGACCTCGTCTGCGCCGTTGACAAGATCGGGGTTCAAACTTTTGATGTCAGTATTAGGTTCTATATTAACAATTAAATGTTATTATTTCGTCATTTGCGTATTACTAGGTTGACAGACAGCTCCGAGAGGCAAATAGATCTTTAAAAGAAATGAATTATTTCTTCTGGATTCTCCGTTTCGTAAAATATTGCCCATCTTTTCAAGTTGTAAGAGTGGAAAGCGACAATGCGAGGCAACTGATGGTCAGCTGTCGTTACAGCGTATAAATATATGTAACATTGAAGTTATATAGTTTCGTCACTTTCCCGGTAGGCAGTATGTATCGATAGTCCATGTCTTCATGTCCGTAAGGATAGAAGTATTTGGCACTTGGCTCTCTGCCTATCACCGTGACGAATTTCGCGTAACGATATAAGAATAATTTTACTTTGCAGTACTTACTTAATTTGATGACCATTGATCATTGGAACCAGTCCGGTTCTGCTTCGCCTCTTAATAACCACAAGAGTGAGGGGAACCGTCGAGACAAAGATTTTGAAACCCTTTAAATGCTTTCAGGTGGAGGGCCATCAGTTTGTAGTGGAAGTGATAGACTCGGTGAAGGACTACGTGAGCTACATGAAGGAGATCTTCGACTTCGGCAAGATCAGAACGCTGCTGCAGGGCAGCGAGCAGAGACAACCGTTCAAAGTGCTAATCGATTCTATGAATGGAGGTGAGAGGATATGTACTTATTTAATAATTGTGTCCACGACGGAAATAAGGATATCATCGTATAAAGATAATCATCCTTAAAGAGATCGTGGATGGGAAGGAATGAGATCTGTGAAATAAATATCGTTATTCATTTTGTTCCTTCATAAATAATTTGATTTTATTTAGCCACTCTTTATAGTATATCAAAATCACCTGCACTAAATTGTGTTGAAATTTCGTGAACATTCTACCTTCTGTTCTTTTCATTTCTCTTCAACCGTTGCATCGTTTTACTATATGATAAGGGTCTCCTATCAGAATGAGACGGAAGGTCATAGCTTATCGGAGAGGTTTGATCAATAGTTGCGATAATAATAATATTTTATTGCGACCAGTCGTAAATGTGTCCACCATACTTATTAAACACTGCATTTCCTCCAAACCACACTGGAACAGTGTAGTAAAAGATCCTGAAGAAAATCCAGAAGACAGAAAGACGCTGTAAAAAGACTCAGCAGTATGATATAAAAAGAATTGCAAACCAGATAATTCTTCTCTTCTTTCCTAAAATGCTAGCTTCCTTTTAAGTTTATGCATAAAATCCCTTATCTTACTACATTTCGAACCAGTGACCGGTCCATACGTGAAGAGCATCTTCATCGACGAGCTGGGTGCTTCGGAAACGGGTGTCCGACGCATCATCCCCCTGGAGGACTTCGGGGGAGCGCACCCCGACCCCAACCTCACGTACGCGGCAGACCTGGTCAACGCGGTCAAAAACGGGGACTATGACTTCGGAGCTGCTTTTGACGGAGACGGTGAGTTACTGGAGGTTCAAGATTTTATTTAATCTTCACGTCAGATCCCTTACGATGTAGTTAGCGAGCATCAAATGCCAAATAACTCTATCAAAAATATTTGTATCTTAATTTTATGGTAATTCCGTACTTCACATAACTGACATGATTCCATAGAACTGTATTGGGTGTTCTGCTGTTTTATATAACTTTGAAATACTTTACAAAACTGCAGCTTGTTAGCAGGTGATGTTTCTGTTCGCAGGTGACCGCAACATGATCATCGGCCGCGGCGCCTTCTTCGTGACGCCGTCCGACTCGCTGGCGGTGCTGGCCAGCAGCCTGCAGCACATCCCGTACTTCCAGCGCAGCGGCGTGCACGGGTTCGCGCGCAGCATGCCCACCGCCGCCGCCGTGGACCGCGTGGCCCACGCTCTCGGCAAGGAGATGTTCGAGGTGCCCACGGGTATGTGTTGTCGACAGTGAACAGTGAATTACTTTTTATTCCTCGTAAGTTAATTAATTGTATTTATATCTATCTTAGTAATATTGCTTATAATGTCGTTTGTTATACGACAGCTACGTCTGTTGTGGAAGGGATTCTGAGATTTTTTATTTTAGATGGAAGTTTTTACCTCAAGAGTGATCAAGATGCATGTAAAATGTGTCTTATAAACAAAATCCTCATGCGTTCAATCTGAATAGTTAAAATATCGGTCTGTGGATACCTTCACAAATATGTATAACACCACAAACGGCCATACGATGAGCAAATAATTATAATTTCCATATTTCGTTATCTCTCCCGTCGAGAATTACACCCGAAACCATATCCACAGCATACCAGTTTAGTGACCAAACTTGGTCATTTAATTTGTGAGTTAAAATAATAACCTTTTAACTATTATTTAGTAAGTAAGAGTAAAGAAATATGAGCTATTAGTAATATTACTAAAAATTAACGTGTGGAGATGTTTCAAGATATTCAAGATTACAACGTATAATGTACTTACACAATTATGTATTATTCAGGTTGGAAGTATTTCGGCAACCTGATGGACGCGGGGCGGCTGTCGCTGTGCGGCGAGGAGAGCTTCGGCACCGGCTCCGACCACATCAGGGAGAAGGACGGGCTGTGGGCGGCGCTGGGCTGGCTGTCCGTGCTGGCCGCCACCGGCCGCTCCGTGGAGCAGACCCTCGTCGAGCACTGGACTAGGTTCGGCAGGAACTACTTCACCAGGTCAGTACAGCCGCCACCTGGTATCGACAATGATATATTGAAGAAAAGAAAGAAAGAAAATAATGATTCTTTAAAGTGCAGCTATTCAATGAACGTCACACTCTGACATGATTTTTTTATACTCATATGTAGTTTATTACTGTTCTATCACCATACCAGGTCTCTTACATGGACAGAGAGCACTTAGTGACAATTATTTCTTTAAAGTAAGAAAAGTCTGTTATGTCTATTTGCCTCTCCTGCTATTATTTCATCACATGTATAATTAAATTCGTAAATACTTTCATGTTCACTCTGGTAACCAGACAGTTGATAAATATACATGTACAATATTCAGATACGACTACGAGGAGTGTCCGAGCGACCCTTGCAACGAGATGATGCAGGCGCTGGAGAAGCGCATCACGTCCCCAGGGTTCGCTGGCTCGCAGCACTCCGCGGGCGGCAAGACCTACGTGGTGGCGAAGGCCGACAACTTCTCCTACATGGACCCCGTAGACCAGAGCGTCGCCATGAAACAAGTCAGTCAAATCTGATGACTTTATCTCAATATATAATTCTTCTGCAGATCTGTTCGTCACCTGACTCCTCCTATACGACCGCGGTAGGTGGCGCTGCAATCGATGTGTCACCAAATTTAATTTGCTAAACAATTCACAACATAATTTTGAGCCGTACTTTTTAAAATACTATATTTAATATGGCGCTGCCTATCCGGAAGGGACGGCGTCTGCCGGCTTTGCTAGTTTAGATATATATTTATTATATCGAAAAAAAAGAATCAAAGGTAGAAGATTCTATACACATCCATACATATGCAACTATATAATTTCTGCTGGAACTTTTGGCTAGACAAAGGATTCTCCACCCGAGAATTCCTTGAAGCATTAAGTTAGTAAGTTTAATGTAAAGTGTAGATAAAAGTCCTCTTATACTAATTAGGATATATTGCATAGCTGAAACTTGATATCAGATAGGTCGAAGGTTTTCACACATTTTTGATATTATTTGTTACCTGTGAATTTTAACATTGAAGGTCAGAAAGCAAATCAAAGTAAAGGGAAATCTTAAATTAATATTATTGCATGCAGGGCCTTAGAATAATCTTCGAGGATGGATCCCGTATCGTGATGCGTCTCAGCGGGACCGGCAGCTCTGGGGCTACCGTTAGGTAATTGATTATTTATTCATTAAAAAAAAAACCAAAATAGTGAAATATAATGTATAATCATCAACCCTTTATGTACTTCATTTTCCACATTTAGCTCAAGATTGTTAATTTTTCATCTGTAAAGCAGCAAATGTTACTAGAGTTAACAGCTAAAGACATTAAAATATTTCATCTCAAGTGACCTCCTCAAAATTAAGTGTTGTTGCTTCCACAGATTGTACATAGATTCATATGAAGCCAAAGATGTCCTCGGAGACGCCCAGGTGATGCTGAAGCCGTTGATCGACGTGGCTCTGCAGATATCCCAGCTCCAGATCTACACCGGCAGAGATGCTCCTACTGTCATCACATAGATGTATCATCCAGCTAAAGACTACAGAATGTGGTAGGGATAAGAACATAAAATGTAGTTACGAAATTGTTATATTATATACTGTTTCTAATGGTCTGAATGTGGAAATAAATTCAATTATGTAACGTTAAAATATAAGAGAGAAATTATTAAGTTGTATTAAAGCCAATATACATTTAAGGTAAGCAAATTCTTATATTTTTCTGCCATACTGCCATCTGGACTGGGTTGGGGCTGGCAACACTGTAAAATATATGATAAAATTGCTGAACACATATCTACACACACAGACCTACCACTAGTCATTAGAGATGCAATTTTTTTTTTCGAATGCCACTGCTGGACATGGGTCCCACTGAAATTTCAAAAACGGAGATAATTGAAAGCAGTGTTCATTATCTATATTATAGTGTTTCACATTATTGCACAAACTTAATAATTGTTTAGATTTTCTTCTGGCAACTGTTACATACTATTAAGATTTCGAATTATGATTTAATACTGTTATGTATATGTAGTTGTACATTTGTAATATTTAATGTAAGTGAATGTGATCCTGATATTAAAAATATAGGAGTTTTTAAATATGTTTTAATTTGTAAAACAATTTTTCATACTCAAGTTATACACTAAATAAAAGACATGATGGATTAAATTTTGTCTAAGAATTTGTATTGGTTTTTGTTGTCGTTCATAATGTTTTATTATAAAACGTTAAAGTACAAAATCTCTTGTGCCATGAGTGTTTTTGTTATGAAAAATGTCAATTTTCTGTGTATAATTGTAATATACATGAATATATGTATATGTATTGTATGTCGTAATCGATCAAAGAAAACACATTTTATCTGTTGTGTACATTTTATCGGTATGTTTGTTATACTAATTTATTTATAATCCTGAAATACATATATATTTGTTTAAATAAAACGATTACACAAGAATAATGCCGTTGTTTTTTATTTATAATTATCACTAAATTATGACTAGATTTAAATCTGTGATTGGCAGTTTGTCTGTGTGATAACAGGTATATCGGATAATGGGGTTGAAAATATTACGAGATTCGCAGCTATTCGCAGTTATAAACTGAGCATTAATTTAGATAATGGCGGAAGTTTCATATTTAAGGGTTGGCTGGTGACCCGCTGTCATAACCAACGACTGACTCGCTGCGTACATAATTCACAATCCGATTGGTTTTTTATATAGACAGCAGGATCTACAAGAATAAAAATTAAGATAACAGCTAAATACATAAGAAGTAAGCTTTCATGACGTCACTATTTAATAAAGAACTGCATCAATAAATTGACAG
>DWME01008840.1:0-11376 GCA_018244795.1 Parelbella ahira ahira
TGGCAGACTTCACACACCTCAGAAAATATTTTTTTTTTTTTTTTTTTATATATTATGTTTATATATTATATTATGTTGAAAAATGGAAAGTCTTAATGATGAGGTAATCAAGGCACCATTTACGAGAATGCCGTCGTACATTTAAAAAGTTAGAGAACTAGGAACGTTGAACTTTCTAGAAACGTCTGTTCTGCGATAGATACGCCGCTACAATTATATTAAAGTTATGTTACAAGATATTGCTTGTAGGCGAGCGTGTTTCTTTAACCGCACCATCACTCTCTTTCAAATGAGATTGTGGTCAATATCACGTGCAAGCCTACTTTTGTTACAAAATGAAAACGAATCAACACTGTCCGATATAAATAATTTATTAACCGATGAAATGGAAATTATGTACATAATGTATTTTTAACAAAATATATAGAACAGAAAATATCATGGCACTGTTTTTTGGACTGTCCTTGTACTGAAAGGTTTGTAAATAGCCTTTGAAGGTAATATGAAGTTTCTTATCAGGTTTTCGGTGACTTTGATCTCTTTAAAATTGGACGATTTGAGATTTTAAGCGTTTTTTAGTAACTGTTGCGTCTCTTTTCTTAATTTATATAGTATTTTTTTGTATTAATTTTACTCTCGCTACAAGCTTTTATCAACCATATAGGGATGATTGGGACTTATAACAATGGATATATAACAAGGCTATTAGGACATCAGTAATTAAAGTAATTACAGTATTAAATAATGACAAGTTCATTACAATGGTCACAATAAAGCTTTTTATTAAATATTACAGTACTTAGGAGGATTCTTGTAATCTATGCAAAACAACATTCTCAGGACAGAATGAAGTAATAGTTGCGATCAAATGAAATAAGTACAGAATAATGCGACAGTGGACCGGATCCGGTTGCTTGATATTTTGTTTAGTGGCCTCGGTACCACTGACCTGAACGTGCATTTTGCATTTCCCTTAAGCCAATATACGCCTTATTGCGTGCAATTAAGGTGTAGTTTAGTACATCATTACGTGAAAACTATGTTACCTACAGACCACGCCTTGTACCGTTTACTAGCGTATGTAATTCGTATCTATGATGAAATGTGTCTTATTGCTTTTGTTTTTGTATCACACGATTGCAGTACGTTCCGTTAAAAGATATTTTTACAAAAACGTAATAATTAACAATAAATATTTGTTGTGTTTATTTGTAAGCTTTTTACTTTCGTTCTATGTTACTGAAACGAAACGCAATGATAAAATAGATTATGCGAAATACAATTTGGTATTAAAATAGTCAAAATGTAGTCTAAGTTTCATAAATGGACACGGGTTCAAGAGACATTATTCAGTATCGGATTGTGTCAGGCTAGCGAGCGTTTAAAAAAAAAGAAACAGAAAACATGGCCGCCTATATCACGGCGTACCCAATCACTCATGAACCGATTTTGCTGCAATTCTTTTGAAGTTATAGTTTTATTTTTATCCGCTGATTAGTGTCTGCATCTTTTGATGTGTAAAACACTTTGTTATGATGCTTCTGTGTGTGGTGCGAGGATAAATATACATACAAGAGCGGTGGCGTTGAGTGTTTAAGTGATTTCGATGTTTCCTATTACAAAACTCAGACTTGGTAATTGATTAGACCCCAGTTTTCTATTTATTTTTTATCTGATATTTTTAAATATGTTTGCTTGGTGAATACTTTTGTATTTTTACCTTACGTAATTAAACCATTAAGTACTTAGTTAAAACATTAAGTACTTAATGGTTTAACAACAGAGTTAGTTACTCTTAATGATGTACAATTTGTGAATCATTTATAATTAATATTATTTATAATTTCCCGGTTTGAAAAACGAAGTTTTCATAAAATGAATTTATTGGTTTTTTAATAGGAAAGGTTGAATTTCGTAGTTTCCTCCGCTGATTTTGTTCATGTTATCCTGTAAACAAATTATTATTAGCTCAGTACCTCATTCTCTGCCCTCATGTCGTTTACCTGCAACGTTGTGGAAATCGAATTCACTTTGCGAAATAGGGCAACTTGGCTACCAACTACATGGTCGGAGTGGGCACTGAAATTGTTGATTGAGACACAATAAATCTTCGCTGCACGCTGCATTGTGTTTGAACTGACACTCAATTGTGGTGCGACTATTGTGAATATTTCAACGAATCCCGTCACAGGCGATGTGCGGAAACATTCAATCAGGGCTGTCGGAATTATTCGGCAAAAAATTTGCTGCAAAGTAAATGTATTTTATACAATAATTTAATTGTTCCAGTGCGTAACTATCACATTTGCATATTAAATATGTGGTTTTTTCAAAAAGTACATTTCAAACGTGCATATTGCTTAAGGAAATACAATAGCACTGATAAAGGAGTACGTACTTATACGCGCATTGAAATGGAAATTAAAGGATGGCAAACTAGATTCTATATTCTATTACTACTAATAGACCTTATTTGTTTACCACAGACAGGAAAAGCTTTTACATGTGTGACCTAAAGATTGACGTTGCTTATACATGCGTAAAACCTAAGCGTTTACTTACTTGTGCCTTTTGTTAAATATTGAAAATTTTCAAATAATACGTAAGTACTATTTTTCCAATTACAAACTGTAACATTTAAGATATTTTAAATTTCAAATTGTAAGATTTTAACATATATGTGCCTACAAACTGACGTTTAACATATTTACAATTACGAATTGTAACTTACAGTAACCGACTGGACTGACACTCAACAATCGGACGTATACGGTAATGATATCGAGCCGAATTAACCACCAGCCCTAATCAATGGGCAGGCTGCCGATGACAGATAGGGATTGCGTTCCAAAATATCGATGGGCAGATTTGATCCCTTCGGCGCCCATGGCCGCTCGTGCTGACAGTTATTGTGATTTTGATTGGGCTAAATAAACTATTTTAACGGAGAATGTGAAATAACAATATATTACAAATATCACGCAAAGGGATTTGGTAAATTCTTTTATATCTGATTCTGAAACTAAATTCTTGAGATATGTTTTTAAGTAAAAAGTCCCTAGTACCTACGAGTACTTCCGAACTCGAACAATAGTGTAGGTATAGCACTTGTAATAAAAGAAATCGATAAAATTATTAGTAAAACTACATTGAATAATAATAAGAATCGTGTTAGCAAAGAGCCATGTATGCATATAACTCATTTACATGTTAAATATTAATATAGGTAGTCATTATACAGGAAACAAATTCTGATTTCGCTTTTTGCATATAGCCGTAAATAGCATATTAATATGACTAGCAATCAACTGCTGGTAATTACTGTTGATGTGTATTTAGTTTATAATTTACCATTAATAGTTAATTAACGTTTCGATATACATTTGTTAATTATAGCAATTATCCTGTTTCATATCTACTCTATTTTTGGTCACTATTCTATTTGGACCCCTGAATTAATATCACTCTACAATATATATTTAACGAGTATTCCGAATAAATGTTAATATACATGAACCCTTTAAAAATTAAAACGCTAAAAACGCTAAGGTAGAACAATATAGAATTAGATCTAGTGATTTCAAATTTTTGAAAATATTTCTTTAGCGGTAGACTACGGTCACCAGAGCTAACATATAGGTATATGTGTTATAGATTTGTTAAGATATACCTGTTAAGATATGTATATGTATAAATAAATGTTTCATTGTACCATGTGAAGACTATCGAACTAAACTGTTCACGTACAGGAGTTGGAGCTCTCAATAAGTCGATCACTACGATTGTGTATCACCTCATTGGCGAAAGAATTGCAACACATGTCGTTAAAACAGAAGAAATTGCTACAATCGTGTAAAGTGTGACTTAATGTGTTTGTACGTTTCATAATGTATGAATTTCCATACATGTTTATTGAAACACTCATAAGTAATTAGTCGTTAGTCGATACAGTGAGGAAACAGTCGTTTAACTTTGTCGGAAGCTTTTGGATATTAAAGGAAACACAAACTAAATCCTTGATTTGCATAGTCAGGGATCTGGTGTGACGATAAAATAATAGAAAAAATAACGTTCACCGATAGCTGTTTTCGGTAAGTTCTACGGCGTTGTTGCTTCAACTTATGAGAAAAAACCGGAGTCCAGCTTTGGGAAGAATTTATGTATTAACATCCACGATTTTTATGACTAATATAATTTAAGATTGTAAAGAAACTGTTCATATTATTAGCAAAATTGTAAAATAATATTTTAACGGTATTAGTTAGAGCAGAATAGGTTTGATATATTCCAAAATTTTCAACGCTAAATCTTATTGTATTAGAATAAAAGTCGTATTGATTTACATTGGATGGTTCGCACGAAAAACCACATAATGTCAACAATACGATTGCAACGGATGCAACATTAAACGCGGTCCGCGAATATGGGCTTCAATTTTTATTTCCCAAACTTCACACCACGTGTGTGTGGGTTCCGTCCGTGGCTTGTTTCACACAACAACATCGCCCAACGTATAGTGGCGTCCAGAGTCGAGTGATTTATGTGGCCATTATCTGTGGGGGTCATAAAATTATCTAAACGTAATGTTAGGGGATTACCAATTACGGCTATTGTTCCCAAACTATTATTACTACAACGCGTACGGGTATTGAATACGTCCCCTAATTTCCCAGGGTTTAACGCACGAGCCACAAGCTGTGTTCCTATTTTTTTATTGTTCCTATTTTTTCATTGTTCCTGTTTTTTAATGTTTTGTCTTTTAAACATTGGTACGAGAAGAAACATATCACAATGAACCACATATCAGCTCCATAATTTTTTTTTTGCTAATGCGCTAATGAATTCAGCGGTAAGTAAAAAATATATCAAAACTGCGATGAGTTATTTCACGTGTGTGTGTGTGTGTGATAAATCAATAAATCAGTTTAAAATCGACCTTATTGCTAATAAAATTAGGCAGAGATTGGTATCAAAAGATAATTAGGTATGCATAATATTAGTGAGTTTGTTTTGTGTGGTACGCGAATAACTCCAGGCCTGAATCTATTGCATGGCGCTACGAGAATTAATTAACTTTGCGGGCTCCAAATGAGGTTCAGCACACTCAAGTTTAGAATTCAATTAGCGGTCGTTGTGAACGAAGTCTAATTCCGTTCGAGAATCCTTGGGCTGTAATAAAAACAACTATGCATACGTACTCACGTTGCATATTATCCATTTCGATAATTTTAGCTATATGACAGGTATTAAAAAAGTTGTTAATTTGTAATTTGTATCCATTTTTATCAGTTCATATTGTTATTGTAAATAATTTATCTAAATTTTGCATGCCTCGGTAGGTGGCATAAAGCATGTTCACCGTTATGTATGTTCTAACTACTGTATTCATACATAACAATGTTCATGCAAATAAAAAATTTAATGATTTACTTGATTGATTGGATTGTTTTTTTCCTTAACTTTACCGTTATTTTAAGTACCAATTATTATTAATTGCTTATCACGTTATTATTTAAGGAGATCGCGGTCGTTATTACATAATGTTGATTTGAGAGTTATTGAACTTGAACATTGAAATTGAACCATGTTTAGGGGAAACAATTTCCTTAATGACATTTATAAGCAATATGATAAAAGTACATCTGTCCGTTAGTCCTTCATAATTTATTGGTACGTAATACCGGCAACGTATCAACGTTAAGTACCCTTATGTATTTCATCTCACGAGACTCCATCAATAGGGTCTAATCGAGTGGACAGGGGCTTTGTGTCACCACCAACCGTCCCCTGTTGGGTGCGGTGTCATAGCCCATATTAAATACTTAGTACCTATTCTTTCATGATTGTCTACCCTTCACGCGATTCGTCACGCGACTCGGAGAGTGTGTACGAGTTTTTGTTTTGAGTTACAGATATATATAGGTATGTAACTTTTAAGGTAAAATTAATATTATGTATTTGAGTCTTTTCCCTCACAATTATTCTGTTTTGCGGACGAAAAAAAGTTACTTTTGTTGTATCTTGTAAAAGCTTCTTTTATCGTATTGTACATTTACCTTTATTTTAAATTTACAAGCACACAAGTTAAAACGACTAAACACATTAAGAAGTTAAAAAGTATTTCAAGCATATAAATGAAGATATGTATATGCGCATGGATTGAAATAATTTAGATGTGCCAAAAATTTGTTATTTATTGATTTGTGGATGAAGGTAGTAAGTGACCGCTTGGAAGCCCTCCGCTCTTTTGGAAGGTCTAGGGTAAGCCTCATCTAATTGTCCCAAGAACGCCGCTGAAGGTTATCCTAGGAGATGTAATGACGTGTTACCTTTTAAACATTAGCTAATAGCAAGGTTTGTATCAAATCTGATATGCACCTTCTTCGAGTTCCGATTCTAGAGTTCCTGCAAATCTAGCAGCGTACTTTACCAAATATGATAATTTCAGATGAGTAAATATGACTGAAGTAAATATTTACAAGGCAATAAGAGTTAAAACTCTCCGAAACTAGTGAACGTTGTACGAAGAGAATGACGTAGAAGAAACACATCAGTTCTGTAGAGAATGGATACATTTTTAGCACTCGGTGCTCCTACCCCATGAGAGAATTGGAGTGATGGTATAATGATAATGACTAGCATGGGAAGTAAAACGAGAACTGATTGTAGGCATACAATACAGGTTTTTCTATAGTAGTCCCCAGTCATGATATAAAGCGAGTGAAATAGTTGCGAGGTCGAATCCATTGAAATTTCGTCGAGCCGTAATAGATAGTTGGCGGAGTCACTTGTGGGATGGTATTGTTTCCTTTGTGCTGCCACAATCCGCTCGCTCGTGGTTTAAGATCTATTAGAAACAATTTATCATTACCGCCATTGTTACGCAAAACGCCGGGGATAAGTGCTACATAATGTTTACGGTGAAAACGTGCTTTCTTTATCGCGACACAAAAGACACAAAATTATAGAGTCTCTGTTTATGTTCTCGTGTGTGCTTCCCACTAGTTACGTTCGTTCAAGTGTTTCAGGGTTTTTTTATTTACAGCTTAATTTAAGGTCGGCTCCACTATATTGAGCGATCGAATCATTAATAGAACTGGATACATTCAGATCGCAATTCGCAACCTACATTTTCATCTTGTGCTAGAATCTTCCAAGGTGTTTCAAATCTGAAGTAAAGTCTATCTGATAATAGACATAGTATGTAGTCAAAACAAAACACTTAAAAGCAACAAATTAATTTTTTATTCGCCTAGTTTTAACCGAATTCTTCGGACAAAACGAAATGAAAGAGTGCTGTTTAGCAGCAGTTACTATAATGAAGCGTAAAGCATTGACCTTGAAATGTATATTTACAACTTTAAATAAATTATTAGTTGTTAATTAACATCGAAAGTACAGCGGTAATTAAATTAATTAAGGTATTTTCAGACGGTGCACTACTAGTGGTCCGATCAAGTTGGTAAAGTAACGCGTTCTGCCGTGGATCGTTCGATAGAAAGTAGCTTACCTCCTGTGCCACTTCATTCAGCCACGAACAGGTTACAACTCGCTTAGCTTCACTCACACAGAACCAAGTGACGCAGCATCACACGATACCAATACAGTTCCAACCGCTAGGGTTGTCATTTCTGTTTAATCTAATTGAATTTGGTTGATTAAGATGTAAAAGTTTGTTTGGTTATTTTCTGTTATCATTTTTGTTCTTGCGTATTACTTTTTGTACCAACACTTGAGGTAAAGTTTAACGTTTGCCTTTTATTTTGCTGTATTATTGACTATGTTGGTGTTAATATAGTCGGTGTAATATAAATAAAATAATTATTTTGTTCAAATAGAAATATCCCAGGCCCAACTAACAAAAAAGGTTTTTATCAAAAATTGCTTTAATTGTTTGCTTATGATTAATTAAAAATGGTATTAAAGTATATAATTTATATTACTATGTAATTAAGAATTAATATTTGTGTTTATTCCAAATATTAGAAATCTTCACACGTTAAACTATCCTTAAATAAATTACGCGTGCTTCAAGTGAAAAGTGTTAACATTACAATATATCTTGTTTGAAAGTTACCATTTTTCACCAAGCCGTTGAGAGAACGCTACCAGGTTATAAGACCTGTTTAATGTAAGTTTATGTAAAAGACAAGATAAATGTATAAAATTTATCTGGCAACCCTATTGCGGCTCTAGCTCACTCACACAGGCCTCTCACGCACACAACCGTTTCGGTAGTACAAGTGAACTTGCGGGTGCGCAGGTCAGCTCGGCGCATCAATTTTTTTTCAATAAACTGGTTTTCGTAGCAATAACAAAGGAGTGAGTCACAGCGATGTTTAATAAGGATTACGTACTAAAGCTTTTGCTAGTTGCCATGTGATATCGGAAAAGTGCAATAAAAATCGGTCTTTGATGGTGAATGATTTTTGGTTTAAGTTTTTTTTATATTACTACTATATTAATTTATCTACCTATCAATATAGATATTTTACAAATTTTGCTCTATAAACGAACATTTAATACGTAAATACCTACACTGCGGGGTCATTTCTAGTTATCTTAAATAATGAGACTAGACGGACGAGTAACTTTATTTTGCACGATGTTATGTTGGTTTAAAAGCTTTCTTTGTTGCGTTGAAACGTAAGTAACAATATTTCACCCGAGGCTTATTAAATTACTTAGCTGTTACGTATTTGGGGGGCACTGATTTATTGCATCTGAACACGTGTGCCTTTCCGTAGGTACGGGTTCTTTGACAAGGGATGGCCTACCTGCTATACAAATGCGGTCGAAGCCCGCCAGCTATGAATGTGAGATGTAACTAGTGTTACCAGATGTTCAATTTGTGTGACAGGATTTTTTTTAAGCTTTTGTGTTTTTAGTTTGGATAATGTGCTGTGACGTATTTATGCGAGAAATAAATAATAGGTTTTCAGTATTATCCTTGAAAGTAATATATATAGATGAAAGCATTTTTACTTATATTTATATTATATACATGTATGAACATGGGTATCAATCTATAATAGATAAATCATTGATTACGTAATAATTTTAATAGTTTTATCTTTTTTCATAATATAGCAAAATCATTTAATATTATTTTTTCTTTGAAAGCTATGTATGTGAGTAGAAAAATATTCGTTGAATTTTCAGCCTGATCAAAAATTTGCATTGAAACAGGCAACGCTGCAGGCTGTGAATGCACCGCGTAACAATAACCTAATTCAACACGAAATGCTCTATTGAAGTTGAGTTGCTCTCGTTGCAAGCTTGATTAGTTTGCGCCGTCTAACAATATCGCCTAGGTAATTTTCGGCTAATTGCTTCTCGTAAAGTTATTATTTATGCAACTGTTTCATGCAAATGGACTTCCTATTGCAATTTGTTACTAATCGAAACCGTATTTTGGTTAAGCATTAATTGTTGTTATTCGGTAAGTTCTAAAGACTCATTTGTAGACAACAATCCTTTCATTATATAGGTACAGGTGAGTAGAATTCGATAGGCATGGACCACAATAGTCTAAGATAATATAAAACAAAAGTTAGATCACGTATTTACTACATGTATAGAAAATTTCAGCTAAAATCAATTGTTTGTAATATTAATATTATACTTATAAATAAATAACTATTGTCTAGAAGTTTAGTATTCCATTCCGGAGGTCATGGGTTCAAATCATGACGCGCCTATTTGTTTATGAAATTGTGCACGTTTTTATGAATAAAATATCACCGGCTGACTTGGCCAGCTTGATACACTATGGCTGCAACCGTCTCATCTAACCGAGATTTGTATTTAACAGCATAACGATGAAAGGGGTTGTTGGTGAATAAATATTACGAGTACATATTTATTGCTACTCTACTCTAAATATTTACATCACTAAGGTATAGTATTGCAAAACGCGAACTATTCGAAGGTCCACTGAATTAGAAACTTTGAACGAAACCGATGAAATTTCGATTTCACGAGCGATTTTTTCTTTAATTTTTAAAATTCTAACGACGCCTCTAATGAAGTTGTTAATAATAATAACAATCTACTCATGGGTGTTTTATATTGTTTATTTAGTTTCCGCAATGATGGGATAGGTTACTAGATAATCATAAAATGTGACGTCGTGGCCTAGTGGATAAAATAATAGATTATATATTGTTAATGATGAATTTGATTATGTTTTAAGTAGTTTTCGACGAAAAATCGATTTTCAGACGACACTAAAATTGTAAGATTGTTACTAAACGTAACTGGTGAAATGTGGGAGCGTCCTACGCTCGTCTGTCTACCACTTCAGGCATCGTAGGCGTGATGTTACGTTACTAAAATTATACCCTGATATCATTGCTATTTTATTTTGCCTACAATTGAAACCGAAACTGAAAATTCAGTAGGATGCTAGTTTAGACATGATTGTATCGGTCAATTATAGGGTTTTAATATTCTAAAGTTTTTGATTCAATTATTTTGTATAGAAAAACACCTAAAACATTTGTAATGGATCTTATACGACTTTCGTTTTGAGGTCGAACACCATATGGTTGTATAGCTCAGCGAGACATGAATGTTCGGCATTTCTATCGTTAAAATGTATGTGTGAAGAGACTGTTAAGTGAATCTTTAAACTTGTTTATATATTTTAAGCGATGTTCCATTCATTAGGTAACTACTAACTGCAGGTGCATTAGACTTACATGGGTTTCGTAAACAGGAATTCGAAGACCCTTGTCAATGACAACCGTATCGTTTTTGTGGATGTACGCTATTGTAACATCTCCTAACTCGGAGAGCACAATAGTTGTGTACCTGGTAGGTAATAGCGTCTTGGGACAGCCGACAGATACCTGATATCACAAAGGTTTCTATACGAACCATCGTCGTGTTATTTTATCATAGAAATACTTTGGTATAAAAACTAATTTACCTGTTTTTCTTTCCATGAAACTATGTTGCGAATCCGCACCGGTCAAGTATTGAGGCGAATGGGGTTGCAATAGGTACATACATATTTATCAACCTATTCCCAATTTCGATTTAAAGCATGAGCGCTTGCTTTGATGACAAAGTACGTCAGGAAAGTAGCTTCCCGCTTTCATCAGATTGGATCTATCAAGACTATGTAACTTCATTTTACTTTGACCCATTTCTTCATTCATTATAAACTTGATCCTCCAGGACGACTTTCTTGAACGCTATAAAACACGTTCAACGCGCTATCCTTTTCGCACTCATGTGGTGGGTTCCGTGTGGAGCGAGATGGAAGATAACCCACACTAGGGGTGTTACAAACATTCGCATCCGCATCCGCAAATGCGGAATATTCGCATTAATTCAGACATCTGCATCCGCATTCACATCCGTATCAAT
>DWME01008841.1:0-11375 GCA_018244795.1 Parelbella ahira ahira
ATGGATCTCCTCTGAAAATTAATATTAGATACTACTATTACACGCGTCTCAGATAATGTTACAAAGAAAATTAAAAAGAGTAGATATCCTCACTATGTTTTCTTCGCCGTTACGAGTAATATTTATTAGTATTTATCGTAAAATCCCCTTTTCCGTTTCAATAAAGTCATTCTTAATCATCGAACATTATTAATTTCCAAGAAGATAACCTACGTCCGCTATCACTATATGTTGTCATTGGACATATTTAAAAGGTCAGAACATATAAATTATTAAATATGTTCGATATCCTACGTACGGCTTAACTCATTATTTTCCCAATACAATACGATTACCTCTTCGCTGTGACCTGTCTGCGATCGACTTGAGCTTTTGAAGAAGGATCTAGAACAGTTCCTACGCTAAATTGGTTGTCCCCGAAAAAAAACATACGTGAGTCAAGCCGGTATATGATTTATTATATTATACATATTATAGAATAGCCGATACCCGGGATTTCGTCTGTCCTTTTTATGATGTTAACAGTGTATAATAAATACAGGGAAGGGAATTTAAAAAACGTTGAAGGGATAATTAATATACTTACTTCGCTAATCTTTTCAATTGAATATATCATAATATTTTTTTTGAAGATAAGGACCCAGTGCGTAAGAAATAAAATGAAAAAATCAATAAAATCTAGCCAAAAGTTTTCGTGCAACGCGCACACAATGGCAAACCTTTATCATTTAATTGTATAGATCACACATACACACGATAAATAGTTTTATCATGTATTATAGATTCCAAGGAAACATTCGAATTCCAGTTCAATGGAGTAGGAACATCTAATCTGATGTCAATTCCACCAAGCTATTTCGCTCAAAACAAATTAAACAGCAGACCTCAAATTACTATCAATGCGTCACAGAGGTCACTAGTACAGAATGCAATGCACTATCTCATCTTATTACGTTTAATCAATTTCGTTATCTGCGCAGCGCGGGTCAGATGTCATTAGTGCATACCTACTTAATTGAGAACAATTTTGTCAACGGGATAGAACCAGACCTCTGTTTATTTCAAATCGTTTTCAGTTTAGATTTATTATTTTTATTATATTTTCACGCCAGATCCCTTACGGTGTAGGTAGAGCTACGAGTGTCAAATATATCTATTCTTTCAGACATGACGTACTTTTTGCAACGTGCTGCAAACAATTCTTACATGTTTGAACTTTTTTATTTAATTATTTGGTCCAGTTGCTTATCTAATAGTTTATCAATTCGGTGTACATAGGTACTGTTTTACATTACAATTTTACCTATTTACTTATTCTTATGTAATCCTAAACTAAGGATAAACATTTCGGTGCGTACATTACGGTAATATAAGTAATAATACATATGTACATATATTCAGAGACATATTTTTTAAATTTAAAACATACATAGATGCACACATACACATTAAATATTTAAGAAGACAGATGTAGATTATCATCTCACAATCTAGGTGAATCGGCTACGACCTTCAGTCAGTATCTCATCAAAAACAAGCCGTCAGTTGAGCAAGTGGCGATCAAATTTGATGAGGTTGTGACCTGGGTATAGTCTGCGAATGAATATATTGTTCTATATGTATGTATATTGTTAGTGTTAGACACCATTAGTGGACTAATAAAAGAGTTGATAAATAAAAACTATAGTTTTATTTTGATGATGGTGGTAAAGGGTCGGTGATTGGAGACCTCCTAAAAGCCAGGTCAAAAGTGTCATTAATTGACGAGCCTGCATGAAAAACTAATGTACATATAAAGAAGAGACAAAATAAATTTGCCAGGGCTGTTCCAGTGGAAATCCTTAGCCTATGCCCTCCCTAAAGGAAAAAGGTTTGGCTGGATGAATGTATGAACGCCTTATCATAATAAGGTGTAATGTAGAATTTCATTATATATATTTTGAAAGAAAAAAAAGAAAAGCCAAAAAATTTAGATGAAAACATTTCCAAAAAATTACACAATATTAGGTTATTAAATTCGAGTTACGCAAAGAGCACACCCACAATTATTGGTAATACATATAATTAATGGGTAGTAAAATCAACACATTAATAATACAAATGAGAACAGTTTTGTTATTTAAATTCGGCATCTAGATATTGGCATCTGGTCCATTGAAGGCCAATGTGCTAAATTCTGATTTAATAAGCAACGTTCTAACCTAACTTGATAAAAACCTTTCAAAATAGCCTACAAATAATCTTGTATATATATGAATACCATCGTTAAGATCTTCGGTAATATTCTGACGCATTGTTGCTGACTTGCTTTGTTGCTTCAGTGGTTGGTTGTATACTTCATGGCCGTTAGTTCGAATCCCTTATAGTGTATGTATGTGACAAATAATAGTCATACTATTTTAAAACCGGTTATATTCTGTTTTTATTTGGAAGCCCATATCGCAGAATCCTAGCGTGAGAATTATGAGGGAGAAAAAAAAATCGTTATCCTCAGTCATGTAATTTTAACTAATTTTATATAATGCTAGCATCCTTTATCTTTATCTTATTGTACTACACACTAGCCTGGTATCTAATTTGACGGTGCGTAATTAGTTACGAAATATTCGACCGCCACGTCTCTAGCAACTGTAGCCTCGACACAGATCTATAGTTCTTTTATACATTGCTTTGTTGTTTTTTATGTGTATAGATAAATATAAAATATATGTGGCCCAATCGTGAATAAGGTTGCCTTATATTTTTAATTTTTTCGATTTTTTTTTTTCAATTTTGCGACATCAATATCAAAAGTAGGTACTTACATAGTGTATTTGACAAAAAATTTGTACCAATTTTAACGGCACATTAAACTGGTCAAATTTGACAGAATTGTTCCAAAATTGACAACCTTATTGCTTTCATAGCGGAGGAAAAAACATAAACATCATCAGGCTGAATCTCAACTGTTTAATTATTCAGACTTAGCAACGATAGAATTGCCAGCCGTATTTTTTTGTTTTCATGACATATACCACGTCAATTCCACCAATCGGTCAGGCAATTCGAACAGCTATTAACCACATTCCGAATACATACCTACAAAGAACATAATAGCTTTTTAATTATCGCAACAGCTATAAAATGCTTAATATTAGTGGAAAAACAATAAATGACGTGAAAAATTCCGCATGTATGGTCATTTAAGCGTTCCTTCATCCTTCCTTATTTCATTTACGCGCATGTCAAGTAATATGTACATATGTACACACACTTTGGAATGCGAATCAAATTGAATTACGTTTACTATATTTTGTCTGTTCATTGGACCCCACCAGCTTGGTTATTAATATATTGTACAAATGTAATCTTACATTGCAAAGTAATATTCAACAGCGACTCATCCCTACAAAAGATCTCTTCCAGTCAATCTATATATGTACATGTAACAGTTGTGTAGTCACAGTATGCGTGAAACGTTGAGGCAGTAATTGAAATTGTATACATTTTTAAATAAAAAACTAACAAAGATAATCAAATATGAACTGGAGAAAATATACCTACGTACGTATATATGTATATCGTATACCTATGTATATCGAATTTAAAGGACGAAAGTTTGTTGTCTTTATGTTAGTTTCATTTGTTTTTTCGGTATATGTAAATCTAATTATCACCTCTTATAAATTTTACTAACCACTTCTCATAAAAACCACAATAACATATGGTTATTTTTAAACTAATATGCCGAGACTATATAAATATTTGTGCTCCCCCATCAATTTCGTGTTCCTATTGTGTCCGAGGTTTTGTCCGCGTAGTATACTGTCAACAGGTTTCAAAATATCTTGTTTTACATCGAGCTAGAGTCAAAGAAGAGTTATATAGCAAAAATTTTTGCATAACCAGTTACTTCTCATTTTGACATTTTAAAATTACAAATTTTTACACTTAAACATTTCACATGTGATTTGTTAATAAAACCTTCGTATTGAAAAATTTTAATATATCAATTAATAATTATAGCTGGATAAAATACAAATTGGATATTGTAAACAGTTATACGAGTTTTCTCCCTTTCATATTTTCTTTCTCTTTCCCCCACCAACATTATCTAATTTATTTTCTTTATAACTACACGCATTCATCACTACATGTCGATTAACATATTAATTTCGTATTTATACAGTACAAGTATGTATGTACATATCTATATACCGAATTCGTTATCAAGTACCTCAAAGATCATATGGCGGCTAGAAAAGTACTGGTGCCCTAGACATTGTTATGCAATAATGCAACTGTACTTGAGGTCGACGTCCGTTGCAGCCGCCTGATCGTCGATATCCGCGCTTATTGCCCATGTCTATGAGCCGTATCAACATCAAGGTCAGCTCACATCGTTATAACCAGGAAGTAATATAGCTGTGAGCTTTATAGTATGACAGAAGCTATTAAATTGGAATTTATTGTTATAAACTTCAGGTTTTATGTTTCAAATCGAGTTAGCCAGCTTCGCAAACTGGCCTTAAAACTCCTCATTTAATGAAAAAACTGTTGTCCAACAGTGGACCAATAAGTGTCGATAATGATAATGTCTCGCGTCTACATCTGGTAACTTTCTACATGTTTTATCTCATAATTTTTTTCAATATCAATCGCAGATGAGTTGCTACCAGTAGAGCATCGAATGCATTGTCTTAAAACGTCTACCTATCGCACTCTTCCAAACGAAGCATAACACCGAGCGAAACTTGCCAAAAATTTAAATGGTTACTTCTATTTTTCATGTTATCTACCCTTTTTCTGGCTTTTCAGGTTCAGTCTTGCTCAGTTACTTCAGGAGGATTTGAGTATACTTAAACAATAATACTCAAAGCCTTTATATTTGTAATCATCATCATCTCTATCATTGTCACTACCATCATCATTATCATTATCGTCGTCGTCATCGACCCTATAATCATTCCATTTTTGGATCCGAGTCTCACAATGAAAAGTGTTAAAGCAAAGTATTTATTCATCTTAATAGGTGTTTATTAACATTGCGACTCAATTTTACGAGGCAGGAAATCATTTAACCGCCGTCTAACAGAGTTCATTTACTTGCATTTACCGGATCATTACTCGCGGTAATCTCGATATCGAAACGGTAAAACTGATTTATTATGTTGGTATTACACAAGGCTAGCTCCACATTGTGCAGTTTGGGACATAAATATGTACATTATTTATATCTTCACGCCATGTGTTACAGGGTAGGCAGCGAACACCGAATGTCAAATGACACTATTCTTAAAGTCCTGACATGCTTCTTCTCAATTGATCACTATCTTCATAAAAATTTGTTGCAATAAACTGGTGATACTGATGTAAACGAGAATCACAAAAAATTCGCATCGTTTTGAAACGTCGGATATTTTGTATTTTGTTTTATGATGTTTTCCTGTTTTCTGTATTGAAGTACAGTATAATACAAATTTAGTTATGTCTTAATTACACTCCACAGTATGAATTATTTTTATATACTCTATAGTGCGTTTTGATGCTGTGTTCAACTATAATTGTGGGCACACTACCGTTTTAATTGAATGTTTTACTGATGCATTTTCACAATATATACAACAATATAAATAAATAATCAACATAATGTTGTGCTCTTATCCATGCTAGACACGGCATTGTAACTTGCCGATTGCACTCCTCTCGTATGTAACTTTAATTAGCTTGCATTTGGTACGTCTCTAGCAAAAAACTATGGCCTTAGATCACCTCCTTCTGACAGCAGAAGCGTGTCTAACCGGCGAACAATAAAACGTTTCATTACGATCATATAATGATACCAAAAAATATATAATTCTGCAAGATGTTTCCGTTGTTAATAAACAGTTTTTCATGAAAACTTTGTACTTTGAGTCAGCAAAAAAGTCTCACAAACGGTTAATGAGCGGTGATCTTAGAGCGAGCGATCGTTCCAAACGAGGTCGTATTTCAGTAATGTCCGTGTTAATATTATTATCATTTCTCCCATGCTTTCGCCTTATCTTTTGTTTATAAACTACAAGTGGGCTGGGGCTCGGCGTGGGAATAATCTTTTGCTGGGTCCAGTTTCATGTTAGCAGCTATGTGCTTAATTAAATGAAATGAAGTGAAATTATAATTTAAAGAATTTATAATTTGGACTTAGTAATGTATATAGAAGAAGCAGGTCAGTTCTGTAAGGAGAGATAATGTAGATAATTATGTACTCCCTCCCCTCTCACCGCCCGGCAATGGGATGGTAACGTGCACGCATTAGCGTGACGATATAATAAAAGTTGTAACTTTTGCTATAATTATATAATATTTTTGTGCACGTTATCAAATGATTTTGTTAAATCTGATTCACTATAACGTTTGCGATCCGGCACCTTGTACAGGCGCCCGCAACCTTCGTTCCCGCGATGAGTCATCCCATTTCCTGTTACAATGCAAAACACGGGGTTAACGTCTTCTAAAGAAAAATGTCGGATGTTCCATAGGGTTGACAATCGTTTTGTGGAGCATATTATAACGTATATTATTTATTGTTTATTGAATCGATTTACCACAGAAGTACT
Organism: Parelbella ahira ahira; assembly: GCA_018244795.1. NCBI lineage: Eukaryota > Metazoa > Arthropoda > Insecta > Lepidoptera > Hesperiidae > Parelbella > Parelbella ahira. The sequence goes on from DWME01008841.1 coordinate 6,579, forward strand.
TTCAGCTTGTAGACATTTTTTTACATTAAACGCTAGCTAATGAAAAAATGTTGCCGATATTAAAATATTTGCCAAATTTTGTAAAAAATGATAGTCCATTCTTAACCCGCCGAGGAGCGGCGTGGGGATTACGGGCAGAGGTCTTGTCCTTGCCTTTGGAGAGCGCTATATCTAGCACTGAACTAAGACAAGCTAGTGGGGAAGATGTTGACGATGATGATGATGACACAATATTCACAGTCATTAGGTGTACAAAGTACAATTATCAACATTAAACATCATATTGTTACGTGTTGGAAATACGAGGAAGTACTATATTTAAAATAAACGAAATAAGAAAAAAATTAAACTGCTTTGTTCTTGCAGACATTTAAAAAATGTACAAAAAGATGAGCAATGCAGTTGACTTTTTCACTTGGATTACTTTTTAAACAAACTTGCAATATCGAAACGCAATGAACTGTCATAAAAATACAGACAAAAACTGACAGCGGGTACATATTTCAAAACTGTGAGATTCGACAACAAATTGCATCAGAATAGTTTCAGTTCACTACCAATATCCCACTTGTCATTTTCCAGCTTATATTTTGCAGTATTGTATATTAGGTCACGATGACAAGGGAAGAAAGGCTAACTTAAGTTGTTACAAAAATGTATTTATGTACTGTAACTTGAAAATTATCATCAATATTCATATGATTATATATGTACCGGCTTAACTCACGTAAATTTTTCTGGAAGGCCCGACTAGTTTCGGACCTGTACGAGTTCCTTCCTCATAAGCTCCCGTCGTTTGCAGCGACGTCGCAGCGGAGACTGTCTCCGAAACTTCATGTGCCTAGTAGTCATTAAATTCTTTTATTGTAAGAATTGTAACATCACCTCTGTATTTCCCTAAAGGGTAACATCCTTTTATAGCCCTACTGATGTTTCCACCTATTTTGACCAATTAAGTCAATTGACTAGAACTAGATAATGGCTGATGACGTCAGAAGTTGCCGAAACTGGCGTGGGTGATTTGAGTAATGAATATAGAGGGAGCTCTGCAGGTCTATAAAGACAGAGATACACTCGGTGCATTCTGCCTACCCCGTAAGGGACCTGACGTGATGTTATAATAATAAAATATAATGGAATTGAATTGAAAACAACAATTTTTAGTTATATTTCTAGGATATATGACTTTCATAGGGTTCATAATAATTATTCATTTACCCATGAACAATGCTAGCTACCTCCAATTATCCGACATCAATTGCCAATAAACTTATACTTGATCAAACATGTTTTAAAACAATTACAATGAATTACCTTTCTGAATGGCGTCTCAGTTGAAGTTTATTTGAGTGTTTAACACCGTTTATTTGTGACTACACCTGGGCACACATATCTTTAAGATCGAATTCGAATCTCGCGTCCTTGTCTGTTCCATCAGCTATTGCATAACATCGTCTCGTGTTGAGGCGCGAAGCGTTTTCTCGTCCGCCTGACAGTTCATTTCTGCATGACAGGATTCAAACGTCTGTGGAATATTGAAAACAATTTGCTTCGCCATAAACTCGCTGTTTATATGACTCGGTTGTAATAATCGTTGAATCTGCATAACGCGGCTCTTATCTAAGAGAATCTTGGCGAGCTATTTTCGAGTCGTACCCCCTATTTACACTGCTTACCAATTAGTACATCAATGTTAATGCGTTAAATCCTGCACTCCTGGAGACGTAACGTTGACAAAAAAAATGATTTGTGAAAATAAGTAGCGCTATTAGCTTTTAGCAGTGATAGACCACAGATTCAATAATCAGTTTCCTACTCCTGGAGTCCTAGGTTCGCATCTAGCCGAGCACCTTTTTCTTTACAGAATTATCAGTATAAAAATTATTATCAATTCAATTATCTAACAACGCGAACTTGCCCAGAGTGATAAACTATGGTCTCAAGCCTTCTGATAGGAAACCAATGGAACAGTGGAAACAATATGGTTGTTGTTCATTATAATATATACCTAAACAACCTATTTTGCAAGTCACAAATTGCACGAATTGTCTTGTCCCACTAGTCATAACGAAGACTAAAGGGGCCGTTCAGTCTGTAACATAAAAAGTCACTAAAATATAAATAGAACATGTTACTATTTTGCTGACGCTACACCACATGCTCGGGTGAGGGCACGTTTGTTGTCATTGGGCGATCTATAAATATCTCACCCGCTTTAGGAATGCAAACACAGGAACATGGAGGGGGGGTTAACTGTTATAAAAGTCCTTGACGATTCAATAAAAAAGTTGCAGCTTCAGGCTGGACACAACACCTGACATTAATTTTTTTTTTTCATCAGCCTATTGTTAGATTCTATCTATCGAAGTATATAATGTTAAAATTGTTCTGTTTGTATCATTTTTAACTGTTCAATCAGTATTAAATTGCAATTGGTCGAATTCAATGCTGTGGAGATGCCGTATTCCTGATAGGCTGGATCTTTAAAGATCATACATATATAAAATAAATTCCAAAAATAAATCCTCATAAAAAAATTCTCTACTAAGAGATTCGAGGGCAAAACTGACCAATGACACTGTCAATTTAGTATGCATAATATTCCTCGGAAGTGCAAAACAAATATTTATCAAACTTATTTCTGATAATTAATCGGTTTCGGAACAATAAGCGCAGTTCATGAAATCAACCAATGAACTCAACCAATTTCTACAGATGCTTGACAACAACACAGACATAAGGACATTTCATGTACCCGTATATACCCACTGCAACCAGAGCAGGTAAGAACTGATGCAGCTAAATGCAGTAATTATACAAATGCACTCAGTGCACTCCCCGCTTGCATCACAACGTTACCTGTACGTACGCAAATAGACCAAGATGTATTGCACTCGTTGATGCTTATTGCCTTCGTAATTAATAGGACGATTTGGAAGTTATTCATGTGTTACGTTGTCTGGAAGTGAACTGCTGAATTTTTCCCGATATTTTTAGTCGTGCCTCTGATGGACACGGGTCTCTTAGAGTGAGGAGGATAAGGCAAAATCTGACACGCTGGCCAAGTGCGAGCTTACACAAAGGGTCGGAAGAAGAAGATATGGATGATAAAATTATTCAATTGTATAGTTAGGACCAACTAAAAACTAAATACAGATTTCAGTGGAATCCTTTAAATAAAGGGTCGCGCAGATCCGATGCGTTCGAGATAACCGGCTTACGTCCGGCCTGCGTTTTAATTGTCCCTTTTGATCTTATATAAAAAATATCTGGAGGTCGCAGTGATGACTAATTACCTGATTGTTCAGGTAGCTTGCATACCTTTTGGCTGTGACATAAAAATATCTGCAATACTTCATCATTCTTAAGGAGTTACACTCACGTCGGAAGCGCACGTTTACATCGTAAACGGCAATGATAACACGTCCAGAAAGCTTTGTTGAATGTACGGCCAATTTCCGAACACGATTGTTGGTAAATATGGCAAATCAAGATATCGAGTGGCACTTGAAACACTCCAGTATAAAGACAAGTATATAGGTACTTGAACCGGAGAATATGCAGAACATTCTAGATTCACATGCTTTCATTCATCTTATCCGCGCGTTAATATTTAAACAAAACGAAATATTAGGCCCTTATGTAAATATAATTCCATCTGTGTTTTTTTTACAGTAGGTATTTACCAGTGTTTGCTCCTCTATTATCTTATATTAATTAAAATGAAATTTCAGAAGATTCAATTAAAAAATATAACTTTTTAAACGCCCGTGTAAAATACCTACAAATCTCGATACAGAAATCTACATTGTTCAATAATAACATGTGTTATGATTATATCTATAGTTTTAAATAAATGTGCAAACTCACGGTCCTAAAATTTAAACGATTGCACTTTCGATCACTATAGATTGCGAAGTGTAGAACACAATCAGTACAATTTAATGCCGAGATGAATCTCGGTCAAGGGTCAGTCAAGCGTTACGCCCGACCGGCCATTACCACTTTTGCTTTTTGTAGTTAATCTTAAAATACATATCTTCTGTAATAAAGCAGAACGACATACTTAAATGTCATGTGTTTTATTATATTGCATTTTATTTAATTTTACCTATGACTTTTTTATGCAAAATAATTTGCAGAATGCATTGAAGTATTGTATCCATCAATTTACCCTTTTCTTGATAGGTGCTAATTAGTTTTAAAATGAATAGAAAGACAAAAGGCTTTCAGTGATGTTTAAGTAAAACAGCAAAGTAAAGTTTGTTGGTTCTAAATTTTATTAAACGTTTGTGTAAATGGAAACTAAAAATCATGGTGCACGTAAGTAGGTAAATCCCAATCATTTAATGTAGGTATCATGACGTATTTATTTTTTTCTTATATTTTTCGCGACTAACAGCGACATCTGTATCGTTATAGTGTAAATAGGTTTGGTTAATCTCATACTACTATTGCACTGTTATATGCTCAAATGTTATTAAATATTACACTTTAAATAACCTGGTAAAACGGATCTGTCTACATTTAAAATTGAAGATCAAAAATTTACATATATCCCTATTTATATGCCATAGGAAGTTAGTTGGATACAGCGCCATCTATTGGTATATTAGTATATTATATTCCTGACGTATATCACCCATTATTTCGCCCTTGCTACCAACTGTCAGGATGGCCGAGCGGTCTAAGGCGCCAGACTCAAGGTTAACCTTGCCCGTTGAACGGGTATGAGCTGTTCTGGTCCTCTCTGAGGGCGTGGGTTCGAATCCCACTTCTGACAAAATTTTTTAACCT